>JABUQX010120828.1:15000-25480 GCA_015478945.1 Trachelipus rathkii | reverse complement strand
AGAGCGGCATATGGTCGGGTGATGCACATCCCAATGATACCCTATCGGCCTGCCGAACAAGCTGACACCTGATATAAAATCACGATACCAAAATCGTCTACCCCATACCCCACACGATGCACATCACAATAGCTAATTCTGCCCCAAATGACCGTCTCTGATGGCATTCCAATTTTTGTACTGTACCCAACTTCATTTGACAACAAACAGAAAATTCACTTCAAAACTACACAACACGACGATCTATGTTCAACCATCAACGAAACATTCATCGCTCTGATCATCTTTTACTCCAACGAAAACAATCTAACACACTTCACGGTGATCAGATCATCATGTAGTCCAGTATATAATCATGATAACAAGACTACTATACTGAAATAACTATTTCAATCTAATTATGCTAATTTCATAACGGTTCTTCATCGGAGTTCAATCATATCTTATAATTACCATATCTCATCTCTCACTGATCCTACCGAATATCACTGAACGACAGAACGTGGAAAGTCTCACCAAAGATCGCACCTGTGATCACCCACAATCAACTGACTATTTCCAACTATCAATCATCTAAGATAACACATCATAACATTCTGCTTACTTCCAATCATAACGATAAACCAATAGAGATCACGATACTATCCATCATCTGCCCGACTGGAACAGCAACTGATCACCCAAGTAACATTTGGTCAATGGTAGTCAGCCGGGATTCAGTAAATTTCCTATTACGGTTTCGCCGCGCGTTGTGATCGAAAATGCAAATAAAAACAACGATTACCCATCCATATCTCTTCCACACTGAACGATCCCATAATCATCAATCTAACATTGTACATACATTACACACACACACACACATTATTATAGACACATTATTATTATTATTACATTACTAATGCTTTTAATAACATACAATAACATATAAATACATTTAGGAGGCTTGAAAAAGCATCAAAATCATACATTATTATTATTATTACTAATCATAATTACATTACTATGAAGGGTCTTGTATGCTACGAAGCTTATATATTATTACAATGGAATACATAATTTCATTATTATTATTACGTATTCTTTATACAGATACAACATGCAATATATAAGAGATTACAGATAATTGGAGTGGGAATGCGAGGTTGAGTGTTCTATTGAGCGTTAGCTGATAAGAAAACGTGTGTCGAGATAAAGCTAATTGCTTTTACTGATAACGAATCTGTTCGTTTCTTATTTCGTAATTATTTTTATTTATTTATTTTCATTTATTATTATTATTTTATTTTATTTTTTATTTTATTTATTATTATTATTATTATTATTATTATTATTATTATTATTATTATTATTATTATTATTATTATTATTATTATTATTATTATTATTATTATTATTATTATTATTATTATTAATATTATTATTATTATTATTATTATTATTATTATTATTATTATTATTATTATTATTATTATTATTATTATTATTACGAAGAAACGATTCCCGAAGGGAATCGATTCTGAGTCGAAAACGATTCCTGTAAGGAATCGTTTTTTACGCACTCCGACTCCGACTCCGACTCCGACTCCGACTCCGACCCCGATTCCGGCTCCGACTCCGACTCCGCTTCTGCAAGAGAAATATATTTGTTCCAGTCTTCCAGCTACTCTTTTTTTCTTATTCTTATTATTATTATTATTATTATTATTATTATTATTATTATTATTATTATTATTATTATTATTATTATTATTATTATTATTATTATTATTATTAGAAATGATTTTTAGGCTCCGGCTCTGGCTCAGCCTCTGAGTCCAATATATATCTATAGAGGTTAGAGTTATCGTATTGGGTTAAAATTTGGAGGAGGGTTAGATGGTGACGTAATCTTGTCGTAGACGAGCTGTACCCCTGCGGTCCCCGAGTGGGGGACCCCACCCCCATTAAAAATCGAAGTGTTACGTAATAGGCTGAAATTTGGTGAGAGGATTCAGAACAAAATTTCTAGAAAAGTTATTGGATTCTGAGGAGTTGGCTCCGGCACCAGTGCTGGAGCCAGGTGCCGAGTTAATAAACATACGTATAACAACAATATTATGTCCTTATATAGGCTTCCCAGTCCATTTTAGGCTCGGTTTTATAAACCGTATAGCGTGTCTTGACTTCCATCAGGGGGTCCTGACTGGAAAAAGCACAGATTGCAAAACAGAAGTCGAAGGAGGGAATGAAGAAGGATGAAGGGAAGAATAAGGAAAAGAGAATGAAGAAGGAGTCTGGCACAGAGGAGTAGGAGTTGACAGCTGCACCGGTGCTGGCTCAGGTGCGTCGGTGCCGAGTTATTAAATACTTGTGTAATGATACAAAATTAGTGTCTTTATATATGTTATTGGGTCTGTAGATTTCGAAAATAATGGTTTCAGAACCATCAAGAAAAAAAAATAAAAATAAATAAATAAATAAATAAATAAATAAATTTCTTATTCTTTTTGTTTATAACTAACAAATTTACGTTTTTACATACTCCTAAAGCAGTAAATCAGTAAATCAAACCACCATCCAACCACCCTCCTGTCCATCCTTGATCTATTGATCTATTGATCTACTGATCTATTGATCTATTGATCTATTGATCTATTGATTCATGTCATATTTTTACTATAATTGTCATGTTTTACATACCCTAAAGCAGTAAATCAGTAAATCAAACCACCATCCAACCAACCTCTCCTATCCATCCTTGATCTATTGATCTATTGATCTATTGATCTATTGATCTATTGATCCATTATCCTATTGATCTATTGATCTATTGGTTCAGGTCAGGCTTACTTCAAAATTGTCATGTTTCACATACCCTAAATCAGTAAATCAGTAAATCAAACCACCATCCAACCACCCTCCTGTCCATCCTTTATCTATTGATCTATTGATCTATTGATTCAGGTCATATTTTTACTAAAATTGTCCTGTTTTACATACCCTAAATCAGTAAATCAGTAAATCAAACCACCATCCAGCCACCCTCCTGTCCATCCTGATCTATTGATCTATTGATCTATTGATTCAAGTCACATTTCTAGTATCATTTTGGATAAACATAACATAAAAACAAATTCTTTATACACTGATCAACGAATATATGTTGACGTAACAAAGTTTTCCACATTAATAAAACTTACTTAGCATCATCTGAACTATGAATATAATACACAACGACAAACCTAACACATCTTAAACAGGAATAAACGGTTAACGTTAACAAAGTTCCATACTTAACAACAGTAAAGTAAACTAACATAACATCCAAAAACGTAACTTATTCACACTTGTCAAGCATGTCTCTAACATAACAATGTTAATTTTACATTAACATGGTAATATTAACCTAAAATTTATCAATACCTCTTGTGTAATTAATATACAGAGTTTTATGAAAGTATGCTAACGTAAATGCTTTACATTAATAAAGCCAATATACATTGCTAGAACTAAGAATATAATACACAACGACAAATCTGACATCTTAAGCAAGAATAAACTGTTAACATTAACAAAGCCACACTTAACAATAGTAAAGTAACTAACAAGGCTCACAAAAACATAACTTCGCACTTTATCAAACATATCTCCAACATGACAATGATAATTTTACATTAACAGTAATATTTAACAAAAATTTGACAACCTTACCTAACCAGCATAATACCTAATGGGTAAAGACAAACAAAGTTAAGTCTCTGTAAAACTAAACTATTAACATAACGTACTTAACACACAGCAACCTAGACAAATAAACAGCTATCATTAACAACTTAGTCAATAAAGCGAACATACGAGGGATTTTACATTTTTTTATAACATATAATTTTCATTGAAAAGAGCGTTATATAAATACATAAAAACATGTAAATACATAAAAACATAAGTTTATTTTAAATATATTAATTCATCTAATCAGAGAACATATGATTCAACATAACTTGGGTAAGTTCTATATATCTCTCTAAAGATTCAACACCCTTTGAAAGGATGTAAGTATAAATGCCTTCAGCAACACTAAACCATTTTCGGCATATTTTGATTCAGCAGCACTCATTCTCTCATACAAGAGAGAAGTAAACTCATCCAAGCTGATAGTTATTAACGCACTCCTGTATACTGTATTATACGGGAAACCACATGTTTCGGTGTAAATATCATAGATTACACCATGTGCTATATGTATTAAGTCCTCAAGTATGTCAACATCGTTAAGATGCGATGTTAATTCGTTTTTTATTTTAAGCAATGCTGTAATATTTTCAGATGTTCGAACTGTGAAACCTATACACGTACGCATGAAGGTCACACAATCGATAGGTTTCCAGTAGTTGCGTACATCAAGGGTTTTAATATTGTCACACGACGAGAGCACAACGTCTATTCTATTATAACCTCTCACACTGTCACCTCTGATAGATATTTCACTACTCGTCGATCCATCGGATAACACACACTTATCCTCTACCCATGCTGCTGCGATGTCGATAATCTTGATGAATCCAGCAGCACAAACGAATAAAGGTCTATTATTTGACCCTCTGGCAGGAATACAAGTAGCAGTCACCATTCGGTTTACGATTAAATATAAATGACACATCGTTGGAAATAACGAAACTCCTCATGAAGATATCAACATCAAGCGTAGAGATGCGGGGAGATGTCATCGTATCAGCACAGCGAAAAATATCCTACTGAAGAAAATAGTGTATAAACAATCCTTAAAGGTAATGAGATTCTTTCTTTTAACCAATCAGAAGAAAGTAAACAAGAATACGACGCACGAACGAACCATATCAGTTCAGGGTATATATTCTTGTTAGACAACAACAACAACAACAACAACAACAACAACAACAATAACATAGTACAAAAATAAGTTCTTTATATACCAACCAACGAATATATGCTAACGTAACATTGTTTTCACATTAATAAAGCTAACATAGCATTACCAGAACTAAGAAAATAATGTACAACGACGAATCTAACACAACTTAAGCACGAATAAACTGTTAACATTAACAAAGTTCCACACCTGTAAAGTAAATAACATTGCATACAAAACGTAACGTATTCATACTTTTTCCAAGCATATCTCTAACATATTAACGTTAATTTTACATTGACACAGTAATATTTAACAAGAATTTATCATAATCTTGTCTAATTATCATACAGACCAACGAATAACTGTAAACATAACAAAGTTTTATCCAAACATAAAACAAAAATAAGTTCTTTATATACTAACCATCGAATATATGCTAACGTAACAACGTTTTTACATTCAAGCCGCCAACATAAATATAACCTGAATCCGAATGGCACGCAACGAGCCAAACCTAACACACCATGCGCACGAATAAACTACTAACCATTAACAAACTTCCGCACTTATCAGCAGTAAAGTACCTAACAACTCGTACAAAACGTAAACTATTCACACTTTTTCAAACATATCTCTAACATATCAATGTTAATTTTACATTAACATCGTAATATTTAACAAAAATTTAGCATAACCCTGTCTAATCTAATCATCATACTGACAAAGAATATAATGCTAACATAACAAATTTTTTACAACATAGTAATATTTAATAAAAATTCATCATAACATCGTCTAAATATCATAATCCCCAACGAATAATTGCAAACATAAATTTTTTTTAACCAAACATAACATTAAAATAACAAAATTTATCCTGACATAACATAAAAATAAGTTCTTTGAATAAAATATCACAGTAAAGGTCTATAGTTACGGATTTTAAAGCAGTAAATCAGTAAATCAGTAAATCAAACCACCATCCCCTGTAGTCCTCACCCCTACCCATCCCACCTGTCTGTGATCTATTGAACTATTGATTCAAGTCTATATTTCGAGTATCATTTTTGATAAACATAACATAAAATGTTCTTTTATGAGTGTTTTGAACTGCTAATATGCAAGCTAACCAATGTGCTGTAGTATCCAATAAAAAAGCAATATATCATAACCGCAACTAAGAATATAATATACAATAAAATCCAATATATCGCGTATGAAATTAATCAGCTAACATCCTGAAAATTCTGACTTATCAGAGGTAAAGTAAAGCAACAGGTCATACAATACTGATATGTTCCACTTTTCTCGTATTATCAGCAACAGGTAAAAGCCGTATTATCTAACAAAACCCCTTAACATAGTGACCAATCTATCAAAGATACCAACATCTTGAACTATGAATTGACACTATCTTCATCAAAGTGTCATTCGTTTCGAGTATAACATCATTTGACCTATGACAAGTGTAGACATTAACAAAGTTCTAGGGCAAACCTAACATTACCCAACTAAAACTTAACCTAGGCTCACGTTTCTAACACATCATCGTCAGCTAACACAGTAATATCTTACAAAAACTCATCATTTCTCTAACAAATCAGTGTTATTTTCACATTGTCATAGTAATATTTAACATAACGTACCTAACTTACGAATAAACAGTTTTCATTAACCAAGAGTATCTAAAGCAACACATTACATTCCGAGAGAAAACCCTAGGGGATGCCCGCTTTGATAGTTTGTTTCTTCTGATTGGTTGAAAGAAAGAATCTCATTACCTTCAGTAGGATATTTTTCGCTGTGCTGATACGATGACATCTCCCCGCATCTCTACGCTTGATGTTGATATCTTCATGAGGAGTTTCATTATTCCCAACGATGTGTCATTTATATTTAATCGTAAACCGAATGGTGACCGCTACATTGCTTGTATTCCTGCCAGAGGGTCAAATAATAGACCTTTATTCGTTTGTGCTGCTGGATTCATCAAGATTATCGACATCACAGCAGCATGGGTAGAGGATAAGTGTGTGTTATCCGATGGATCGACGAGTAGTGAAATATCTATCAGAGGTGACAGTGTGAGAGGTTATAATAGAATAGACGTTGCTCGTCATCTGACAATATTAAAACCCTTGATGTACGCAACTACTGGAAACCCATCGATTGTGTGACCTTCATGCGTACGTGTATAGGTTTCACAGTTCGAACATCTGAAAATATTACAGCATTGCTTAAAATAAAAAAACGAATTAACATCGCATCTTAACGATGTTGACATACTTGAGGGCTTAATACATATAGCACATGGTATATATGATATTTACACCGAAACATGTGGTTTCCCGTATAATGCAGTATACAGGAATGCGTTAATAACTATCAGCTTGGATGAGTTTACTTCTCTCTTGTATGAGAGAATGAGTGCTGCTGAATCAAAATATGCCGAAAAATGGTTTAGTGTTGCTGAAGGCATTTATACTTACATCCTTTCAAAGAGTGTTGAATCTTTAGAGAGATATATAGAACTTACCCAACTTGAATCCTATGTTCTCTGATTAGATGAATTAATATATTTAAAATAAACTTATGTTTTTATGTATTTATATGTTTTTATGTATTTATATAACGCTCTTTTCAATGAAAATTATATGTTATAAAAATGAAAACTTGTTTTACTTCCCGCGTATGTTTTATTGACTAAGTTGTTAATGATAGCTGTTTATTCGTCTGGTTGCTGTGTGTTAAGTACGTTATGTTCATAGTTTAGCTTTTACAGAGAGTAAAAACTTTACTTTGTTTGTCTTTACCTATTAGGTATTATGCTGGTTAGGTAAGGTTATGCTTTTTGTTAAATATTACTATGTTAATGTAAAATTAACATTGTCATGTTGGAGATATGTTTGATAAAGTGCGAATGGATTATGTTTTTGTGAGCCTTGTTAGTTACTTTTACTATTGATAAGTTTGGACGTTTGTTAGTTAACAGGTTATTCCTTGCTTAAGATGTGTCAGTTGTATATTGTATTCTTTGTTCTAGTTATGTTGGCTTTATTAATGTGAAAACTTTGTTACGTTAGCATACTTTCGCCGCTCTGTATGATAATTACACAAGGTAGTGATAAATTTTAGTTAAATATTACCATGTTAATGAAAATTAACTTGTTATGTTAGATACATGCTTGACATGGTATGAAAGTTATGTTTTTGGATGTTATGTTAGTTACTTTACTGTTAAGTATGGAACTTTGTTAACGTTAACCGTTTATTCCTGTTTAAGATGTGTTAGGTTTGTCGTTGTGTATTATATTCATAGTTCAGATGATGCTAAGTAAGTTTTATTAATGGGAAAACTTTGTTACGTCAACATATATTCGTTGATCTGTGTATAAAGAATTTGTTTTTATGCTATGTTTATCCAAAATGATACTAGAAATGTGACTTGAATCAATAGATTAATAGATCAATAGATCAAGGATTTACAGGAGGGTGGCTGGATGGTGGGTTAATTTACCAGATTTGATGGTAAGTCAGTACAATTTAGTAAAATATCTGAATCAATAGATCAATAGATCAATAGATCAATAGATCAATAGATCAATAGATCAATAGATAAATAGATCAAGGATGGACAGGAGGGTGGTTGGATGGTGGTTTGATTTACTGATTTACTGATTAGGGATATGTAAAACAGGACAATTAAAAATATGATTCTGAATCAATAGATCACAATAGATCAATAGATCAATAGATCAAGGATGGACAGGAGGGTGGTTTGATGGTGGTTTGATTTACTGATTTACTGCTTTAGGGTATGTAAAACAGGACAATTTTAGTAAAAATATGACCTGAATCAATAGATCAATAGATCAATAGATCAATAGATCAATAGATCAACAGGAGGGTGGTTGGATGGTGGTTTGATTTACTGATTTACTGCTTTAGGGTATGTAAAAACGTAAATTTGTAAGTTATAAACAAAAAGAATAAGAAATTTTATTTATTTATTTATTTATTTATTTATTTTTTTTTCTTGATGGTTCTGAAACCATTATTTTCGAAATCTACAGACCCAATAACATATATAAAGACACCAATATTGTATCATTACACAAATATTTAATAACTCGGCACCGCACCGGAGCCAGCACCGGTGCAGCTGTCAACTCCTACTCCTCTGTGTCAGACTCCTTCTTCATTCTTTCCTCCTTTATTCTTCCTTCATCCTTCTTCAATCCTCCTTCGACTTCTGTTTTGCACTCTGTGCTTTTTTTTCAGTCAGGACCCCCTCGATGGGAGTCCTAGACACCCTATACGGACTTATAACCCTCATATTCGAGCTCTTCGGTCTCGAAAACCTATATAAGGACACCAATATTGTTGTTATACGCATGTTTATTAGCTCGGCACCGCAGCGGCTCCAGCACCGGTGCCGGAGCCAACTCCTCAGAATCCAATACTAACTATTTTTCTAGAAATTTTGTTCTGAATCCTCTCACCAAATTTCAGCCTATTACGAACACTTCGATTTTTTAATGGGGGTGGGGTCCCCAGGGGGACGTAACCTCGTCTACGACAAGATTACGTCACCATCTAACCCTCCTCCAAATTTTAACCCAATACGATAACTCTAACCTCTATAGATATATATTGGACTCAGAGGCTGAGCCAGAGCCGGAGCCTAAAAATCATTTCTAATAATAATAATAATAATAATAATAATAATAATAATAATAATAATAATAATAATAATAATAATAATATTCATCATATAATAATTTAATGAATAATAATAATAATACATAATAATAATAATAATACACACACACATAATAATAATAAGAATAAGAAAAACTTCAGAGGCTGAAACAAGAAATGTTTCAAATTTGAAGTGAGTTGTTTTGACTGCAAAATGATGGATTCTATTCTCAGTTTTTTTCATCACTGGAATTGGTTGAAAAAGAATTTAATTATTGTAATAATAATAATAATAATAATAATAATAATAATAATAATAATAATAATAATAATAATAATAATAATAATAATAATAATAATAATAATAATAATAATAATAAAAAAATAAAAAAAAATAAATAATAATAATAAAAAATAATAACAAATAAATAAAAATAATTACGGGGCGCAGAACGAACCGATCCATCAGAAAGCAATTAGCGTTATCTCGAAACACGTGTTCTTATCAGCTAACGCTGATAAGGACACTCAACGCTTGCAGTTTCCTTAAGTTGTCGATGAACCTTACCAATACTATACTTTTATATATATATATATATATATATATATTATATATATAGTATAGTATGTTATATATATATATATATATATATATATATATATATATATATATTATATATATATATATATGTATATATATATATATATATATATATAGATATATATATATATATATATATATATATATATATATATATATATATATATATATATATATATAGTATATATATATATATATATATATATATATATATATATATTTATATAAGTAATACTATTACTATTACTATTACTATTACTATTACTATTACTATTACTATTACTATTACTGTTACTATTACTATT
>JABUQX010120827.1:0-28361 GCA_015478945.1 Trachelipus rathkii | reverse complement strand
ACACATTCTACAAAAAACTAGTTACGCTGAATCCTTGGGCTATCATTGCTGCTCACAGAATTTGAAATTATTAAAAGCACCAATTTAGTCAGCCCTTCCCAATCCAGTTCCCGTTTACTGAAACCAGTTTGATTCCTCTCTGAATTAAAAGTAGCAATATTTACAGCACTATAAGCGCACTCAGAAATATGAAGATCTCGAAATGTATCAACGTAGTTCTGTGCAATAGTTCGTTGAATTCTGCGGATTAGTTTTGTCTCTCATCAGTTTGCAAGCCAATCGCATTCTTTTAAATATAATTAAAGTTTTACTTTAACTTTCAATTCATACAAACTTGCTTCTAGTTTCTGTTACTGGCATGTATTGAGATGATGAATTCCTCTAGCCACTGGCTGTATTACCCATTTTGTGATAAATTCAATTTTGTTTAAAATCAGAAAATCTTTTCTTTCACATGTAGTGGCCAACCGATAATTTCAGAATGAATCCATAATTGACAGAATACAGCAGCGTCAGTACCTCACATTTTTTAGCCAATATGAAAACAGTGTTAAAATTTGGTGCAGAAATATGTTTTTGACAAAACTCTATGAATATATTGAAGCCAAACATCTTCGCCTTTGTATCAACAGAATTAATAAATGATGGACTTTTTATTGATATAAAGAGAGTTCATTCACGTTTGGATAGGAGAATTGAAACAGCATTGTCAGATTTAATACGTCTGTAATACCCTTCGACGCACTGATAATTAGATGTTTCGATTATGATATATGACACCGTTAAGTAAAATTATAAAAGGATTAAAAAAAATCCCAAATTCACTGGTCAATAACTCACATTCTCGAATTGCCCCCACTAAAAAACAAATTTTCCCCCCCATGTGTATGGGCGTGGCCCCCGTTGGAACAACGGCTAGGAGCCAATACTAACTATAAGACAAAACCTTTAGTAATATATGACAATACTACACTCCTGACTGGCCCATTGTGGCGATCCTAAGATTTTGTTGGAGTGCCCAAACCTTGAAAAGATCGTTGACACGGAGATCATGTTCGAGACTGCAGTATGAATAAAAAGAGTCTTGCCCCCTACGAATCTCTGCGAATGGTCTTGTAAACTCTAATGCCGAGTCATTCAAAGAATGCGAATACTTGATTATCCTAATCTATAAAAATCACACTGGAATCCTCCTACATAAATTATACCTTTTGTTGGTCGATTTTAGGGTGCCAGACGCACCGATGATGTCTAATAAAGACCCAAAAGATATTTTTTTATATACTCTTCCATGAATTTATTTAGTATAAATAAAAACATCCTGACACACACACTCACACACTACACACACACACCTACACACACACACATCAATAACTTCTCTGCAGTCAACAAGCATCAACCCATCACACACCACACACTACAACAACCGACACTATATATTAATATAATATAACTACTTAATCAATAATTCAAGTGAGCTCTAATCATAACTATAAGATTATTCGTACTCATATAAAATGTATATTAATAAACAAACTGTACATATTCTAATCATAATACGCAACTCAGCGCACCAAAGTAAAAACTGTCAACTCAGATCCACAATATAATGCAGTAACTAATTCTAGTCAACTAAGTACAATAATCTTCACTGAATAAGACTACACAAAATGGTCATAAATTTTATATAATAAGAATAATGTATAACTGTAGTTTTAATTAGAAAGTATTATATAGATAGCTATTATATTATTATAATAAGCTATCTATATATATATATATTATCCCGCTGTGTGGGGGAGAAAGAATAACGGTTTAATACTAATCTAACAATATATATATCATATCCTTGTCCCGAACAAGTGTCCTTTCCTCAACCAATTATCTCAACCATCTAAAAGCTTGTACTTCTAGAAGGATCATGAGCTCTTTATGAAGAAAGAGAATCAACAATCACAAAACAAACCTGCAGGAGAATGATCTGAAAAAGTTACAATTATCCACTCACATTTCAATAAACTCTTCTTTATACACATTGTTTAAAAGATCTCTTGGTCCTTATTAATTATTCGGACTACCCTGTAGACAGAAACCCCAGCGGTCCTAATTCATCCCTTACTAATTAGTGTAATCTGGCACCGCGAGGTCATGCGTGGTTGTACGCCCCTTCAGAATATAGAAAATGCGGGATAGTAGTACGTTCCAAATGCAGAGAGGCGGAAAACCCCTCGTAACCCTCCGTGTAGGCAGAAACCACTCTCGTGTTAAACATAAATGACAAATAAATTCATATGCTTGATCCGCATAGTTTAAGATAAAAAAACAACTATAATACCGCCGAACAGATACATTTTTGTTTGAAAGAAAATTTAAAAATGATGGGTATTTTAAAACCGCGTATCAATCGCAAACTACCCGCAACATAAATATATTTAGTGTCATTTTTAATACCAAGTACAGTATATCTACATATTCTTAGATTAGTACGGTACAATATAAAAATGGGACCCTATAGTTTAACGGGGCTACTACTACGCTCTTAACTTCAAATTGTTCAGCCTAATCCCATAATTCCCTACCTGATGACTCTAAGTCATATCATAACTAAATATACTCCATATTAAGTACTTTCATATATATATATATATAACCCATATACGATAATGCCCATATATAGTAATCGATCATCAACTTAAGCCAAAACCAAGTATCCTTACCACAATCTTGATCAAGAAGTTTATCACTTTGCACTAATCAATTTAGTACTCCTATAGAAACATTCTCCTTTATATTACTCCACTCAATTTTACTGAAACTAGCTCATCGATACTTTGGCAGACAATGACTTATAGATAATAATACGCTATTCAATTTTAACATAAACATTTCTGATATTTGCTAATTAAAGCAGAACTAATAAAACCAAAAAAATGTCTATAAATCAACAACATTTTTAAATACAACCTAAGAATTAAGCACAGTTGAGAAAACTAAGGTGATTTTGGATCATTAGGGTAGTCTGCCTTTTCTGATATAATTGTCCAAAATTTCAGTTAGTCCGATTCTCTCCACCAAATGCCACAAGAAAAACATCCCCCAAACCTACTTCTCAAAAAACTGGATTCGTAATACAACCAGTACTTTACACACAGGGGTTGTTTTCCTCGTTAGGGGACCCACGGTCTAAGCCATCCACACTCCATATTTTAATCCACTGTCTAACCATGTTACCCTCTTAGGCCACATAAGAGACATTGTCTCAAAAGGACCCATCCTATAACTACTTCAATATGTTTCGTACTACTATTCGAATTTTGTAAGAACTTCGGCTTAACTAATAAAGCATATGCAATATACCAAAGTGCATAGTTTGCAGGAGCTTCAACTATATTATCGCCGACTTCTTCCAATCGACAGAATATAAATCGCCGCTTAACCCTATATAGTATAGAAAGACGATGACAATGTTAGCGAGCAGGTTGCAGGAAACTCATTTCCATAAAAATCTTCCCCTATTTAACCAAAAACAGCTTCCCTCTTCGAACAAGACTTCATGCAGTGGCAGCACGGATCCATCTGTCCATCGATCTCAC
Organism: Trachelipus rathkii; assembly: GCA_015478945.1. NCBI lineage: Eukaryota > Metazoa > Arthropoda > Malacostraca > Isopoda > Trachelipodidae > Trachelipus > Trachelipus rathkii. Next base: position 24,765 of record JABUQX010120827.1, on the reverse strand, counting down.
TGTCTGTTCAATCTACTTGGCTCCTAGTAGTGAAATTACTAAATCCGACTTAGCTCACCTTTCAAGTGCTCCCCACTCTTGTTGTCATGACTGGTAGACTCCAACCTTCGCACCCCTATGGGGCGACCTCTCACCTCGTCTAAGTCTAAGATCCCGTGATCTCTTAAACACCGTTTTCCCTGGGGTGACTTAACACAGGACTTACATAATAACCGTTTATATACCCTCTCTTCTGTATAGATATTTCCTTATGCTTCATTCTCTGTGGATCGCTTCACTTGGTCTATCTTTGATTACTTATACTGTAGTGATTCAATTTGCCAATAGCCTTAATGAATTGGCGCAGAATCAATGTGTAAACACCCCTTCCTCCTGACGTTATGCATAGGTGGAGGAGCCTTTCTTCATGCCAACACCCCGGTATCCTATTTTCTTCCTTAACTAAGTATTTATTCCGAACCACTGGACGCCGCTTTTCACTTCAACAGCAAAGTTATAATCAAGCAGTACATAGCTTGCATCCCGCATATTTCCGCAGGTGGCGTTCGATAACCCCTTAGTGGGTCCCAAGAGTGTTCCTAGAAAAATACGCTTACATTATTTAGTAGTAATACTAATTATATATATATATATATATATATATATATATATTTATCTATAAATTATTTATAATATATATATATATTATATATATATATATATTATATATATATATATTATTATATATAGTATATATTATATATATATATAATATATATATATATATATATTATATATTATATATTTATATATATATATATATCTATATTTATATATATATATATATCCCCACCCACTTCTTTCCCCAGACTGAGGTAGGTGCGTCACATGCACTGGAACAGAAAAGTAGTAGAAGAATTGAGCAAGTCGAAAAGGCAGCTAGGACCGACGGGGCCCCGGCCCGGCCCGGCCCGGCCCCGGCCGGCCCGGCCCCGGCCCCGGCCCCGCCTCGGCCCCGGCCCCGGCCCCGGCCAAAACTCAGCAAGAAAAACCGGGGTTTTCAACCGGGGTTAACTGTAAATTTACGCTAAATAATAGAGGGTTAAATAAACAAAATAAAAATATATTTTAATTCCTTACTCCTTTGTTATAATTGATGCAAAATATATAACATATCTAAATATAATCAATTTTTTTTTGGTATTTACTATGATTTCAAATTAAAAATTGAGGCAAATTATATTTCCGAGTTTTAACACATGAAATAATCTCGAAATTTTATATATCAAACGAATTCGGAAAGAAAATAAATATAATTGTTAAAATATTAATGTTATTTATTATTTATTTAAAGTAAATATTTCTTCAAAAAAATTAAATATTTTTCGAAATCTCTTTTCAAAATTATTTAATTGAATTAATATATATATATATATTATATTATATAATATTTTATAATTATATAATATATATTATATATATATATCATATATATATATATATATATTATATATATTATTAAATTATTTATATTTTATATAATATATTATATATATATATAATAATATATATATTTATATATAATATATATATATATATTATATATATATTATTATATAATATATATATATTATTATACTCACTATTATATATATATATATTTTATATTATTATATATATATACTGTATATAGAGGAGGCCCTTGGATTCTTTTTTTAGTGTTGTGCCTTTAGTGAATTCCATTTTATTACTAAATGTACACAATTAAAACCATGTTAAACACTTTTTTTTACATGAAATAGAAATTTTAAAAAGGGAAAGCTAATTTCGTCCCGCACGCGAGAACCTCTCAGGCTAAGGGACTGGATTTCTTTCTCGATCTTCATCAGTTCAAGTGTGTTTCATCTGGTCTGCTATTTTCTTCATGGTGTTTGTTGGAAATATTTTGAATGTTTTCAGATATTCATTGTGTATAAAATCTATCTTAACTTCACGGGATGCTAATTGTACGTTGTTACTATTTCATAAATGAAAAGCCGCTATATCTTTTATTTCTACTTTTAATATTTTTCTGATCATTTTAATATTGTTGACATTGATAGAGTGGCCTGTGTTTACGCCTATGACTTGTTAAAGCTGATTTTATGCGTCCTTGTGCAGGTCATCTGTCTGTTGATTTTTTTCTTCTTTTCAAATCTTTAGATCCTTTCTGAATAAGGTTTCTTAGATTTAATTGCGGGGATGTGATATATACGCTTTGGGGCAGATTTTTCTTTTCGTTTTGGGCGTTTGAGAATGTTTTTTTAAGGTGATGTTATTTGAAGGAATGAGGTAATAATTTTTGGTAATATTTGTTTTAACGAATATATGGTAATTGGGAGGAATTGGTAAATGACGGTGTTGCTATTTTTTCGAGAAAGGTTGCTATAGTACCTCTTTTTTGCTTTGTTAAATGCTTTGTGAGAAAAACTCAGGATAGTAAGTGATTTGAAAGTATTGCGGATGTATTATTTAGTTTCTTGTGCTAGACGAGGGGGGAGCATATACAGAAAGCATGGAGAAAATAGAGATGACAGAACAGCTAATATTGTGTTTGGGGAATGATTAGATAGCCAATGTATATAGTTGGTGCGAATGTTGGTTTTCTATATATAGTAAATTGCAAGTGATTGTTATTCCATGTGATTAAGGTATCGAGAAAGGGGATAGAGTTGTTGGAAGGCATTTCTATCGTATACTGAACTGAAGGTGAATAGAGGTAATATAGTGTAGGACATCATTAGGGTTGGTGTTGTGAGGGAGGGAGACAAATTGTCATCTACATATCTAAATCCTTAACTATTTGTTTACTAAGGGTGGGGTAAAATAGTAAATGTCTGTTATTCCATCTCTAGTGTCACTGAGTATGGGAGACGAGTGGGGATGCCATACTCAGTTGCCGCAAGTTTGGTTTGTCATATTTGCCATTAAAATGAAAGAAGTTATGTTGTAAATGAGAGATTAATGAGATGTTTTAATATATGAAACGAGAAGGCATCTCTCATTACCACATAACTTCTTTCATTTTAAAGGCAAATATTACAAATGCATGTTACTGAGTATGGGATACCACTGTCTCCCATACTCAGGAACATATATATGGAACTAACAGAATTTTATCATATTTTACTCCACCCTTTATTAAACAATAGTTTATGGATTAGATATGTGGATGACATCTCCCCCCCTCACAACACCAACCCTAATGATGTCTTAAACTATATTACCTCTATTCATCCTTCAGTTCGTATACGAAGAAATGTTCCCACTCTATCCCTTCTCGATACATTAATCACATGGAATAACAATTACTTGCAATTACTATATATAGAAAACCACCATTCGCACCAAACTATATACACGCTATCTAATCATTCCCCAAACACCAAATTAGCTGTTCTGTCATCTTATTTCTACCACGTGCTTTTCGTATATGCTTCCCCCTTTTTCTAGCACAATAACCTAAATACATCCACATATTTCAAATCTCCTTTACTATCCTGAGTTTTTCATCACAAAAGCATTAAAGCAAAAAAGAGGTACTATAGCCCCTTTCCCCCGAAAAATAGCAACACCTCCTTTTTACCAATTCCTCAATTACCATTATATTCGTTAAACAAATATTACCAAAAAATATTACCTCATTCCATCAAATAACATACTTAAAAATTCTCAAAACCCCAAAACGAAAAAGAAAATCTCCCAAAGCTGTATACATCACATCCCTGCAATACTTGCATAAACACATATATAGGTGACATAGATTTGCACAAGAGAAAAAAAATCACATACGAGATGAACCTGCACAAGGACAGCATAATTCAGCTTTAACAGTCCATCGAACTCAGCACCTCTATCAATATCAACAATATTAAGATGATCAGAAATATCAATCACACGAACCATCGCAAAATCATGAAATCCTTTTGCATTTATAATAGTAACAACTACAATAAGCATCCCGGTGAAGTTAAGATAGATTTTATACAAAATGAATATCTGAAAACATCAAAATATTTCCACAACACCATGAAGAAAATAGGAGACCAACTAACACACTTGAACTGATGAAGGTCAAGAAAGAAATCCAGTCCCTTAGCCTGAAGAGGTCTCGCGTGTCTGGACGAAAATTAGCTTTCCTTTTTAAAATTTATTTCATTAAAAAAAAGTGTCTTTAACAATGTTTTTTAATTTGTGTAACATTTAGCTAATAAAATGAGTGACAGTAAATATATATAAAAAGACTCCAAGGGCTTCTCTCTAAGGTAAATATATCACTACGACAAAGTAGTTTTAAATATATATATTAATAATATAATATAGTATATATATATATATATATATATATATCTATAAATTATAATATATATATATAATATATATAATATATATATATATTATATATATATATATATATATATATATATACTGTCTCCTAACCGAACAGATTTTCACGCCTTTTTGAATATCTTACTACTTCTCACGAGACTGTTATATCTTCTGATCCAAATACTGAGGTTCTCTATCTAGGGGATTTCAATGTTCACCCAACACTGAATGGTTGGGATCCTCTCATACTGATTAGGTGGGGAGGAGGCCGCATCATTCAGCATTTCACGATCTGGCAACTAATTAAAGACCAACACACATTCCGGATTCGTCTAACCAATCTTGAACCACTTTGACCTATGTTTCACACTAGTCCTTCTCTCTATAATACACCACCTTCGCTCCTATGGTAAATCTGACCAACACTTATACCTTTATTTTAATACTTTCTCTCCACTAGCTCCATCCTGCCCTGTGGCGTTCTTTCGGCACTTTGATGGGCCGATGGGGGGCTTTGCGCGCTTCTACGCTACTATACTGAATGACTGCTTTTCCTCGGTGATGCTTCGGCTTCTGCCGACAAAGTGAGGGAGCGTAATCGTTGATGGGATGAGCAGGTTCATATCCTTCTTCAACTAAATTTTCCTCCTCATAATCATCGGTTGATCGTAATTGCTCTCATTGCCATTCAGGCTAGAGAATGCGTACCGGGGGTTGGAAAATTCCTCGTTCTCACTATACTCGCTATTTTCATTCAGCTAGAAATGTTGCACGGGATCAGCTCCTTCGACGAGCAAAGCGGAACTTTCATCAACGAAGTGCGCTAAACCTCCTTGGTTCTCCTACTGATAAATCTTTCTGGCCTCATGCAAAACATCTCCAACAACTTCTGTAAATCTAACTTTTCTCTTATTCAATCTGATGGTTCTGTTGCTAACTCTCACTGACAAGGCCAATCTCTTCGGCCTCCGCTATTTTCTCTAACTCAACCCTGGACGATTCTGGCATCCTCTTCCCTACTCCTTCTCTTCTCAGGTGTCTATGTCTTTGCCTGAGATTACATTTGAACGGGTGCATGGGCTCCTGAGAATCTATAAAATGTAGGAAAACAACTGATCCGGATGGCATTTCACCCAGTCTTGAGGGAGTGTGCTTACGTGCTGGCCCCTCCTCTCGTTCAACTATATTCTTATGCTCAATACTAGCACTTTCCCTCAGTGTTGGAAACGCGCATATGTCCACCTATTCCGAAAACAGGAAGCCGCTCTGATCCTTCTAACGTATCGCCCTATAGCTCTAACCTGTATTCTATCTAAAGATCTTTGAAACCTTCTCAACTCTCCTTTCTTCAGACCTCTGGAACTCCATTCACTTCTTTCCGATCGCAGTACGGCTTTCGGCGCTCGAGGTCAACCTGTGATATACTTTCCTATGTTACAGATTTGTGATTTTGCGACCTAAGGACTTATGGGGAGACTTGCGTGGTGGGCTTGACATATCCAAGCCTTTGACCGGTAATGGCCGCGTCACTGCTCTCCAAGCTCCCTCTTTGGATTTCCTCCTCTCTTTGCTTACTTATGTCTCGCTTTCTTTCAAATTCGCTCAATATCGGCTGTTGTAGATGGGGCGACTTCTTTCTTCCTTTTCTGTCATAGTGGGTGTTCCTCAGGGTTCTGTCTTATCTCCTACTTATTCCTACTTTTCATTAATCTTCTCGTCTGCACGCATCTAACTCTATCCACTCATCATCGCTGATGACTTGACCCTTCATTCTTCAACTCATTTCAATTCTGCTCCTTCTTTTAGCTTCTAGAATTGCCTCTTCGTCTTTAATCTTTCCGATTCTTTCTCGCTTGATCTGGATAGAATTTCCGGGTGGGGTCGTCGCACCTTGTGAAATTTAATTCTTTACAACCAAACTTCTACAAATCTCCTCCTGTCTAAGACACCTTCTAACTTCCTATCTCTTTCGACGGTTCTCTCGTCTTCCCTGTTGACATATAATCCTTCGGCCTTAACATAAACAAAAAAATGTCTGGAAAACCTCACATCACAAATGGTTGTATGGTGGCCTCAAAGAAACTGGGAGTTCTGTTTTAGACTACTGCGAGAACTTTTTTTCCTCTTCACAGTTACTTTCATCCAGGTACTACAGTAGGGTCATCATCCGCCATTGTATGAGTGACTGCTGCTTATCATCTTGGGGGGCTCAGGTTTACGCCTTTCTGGATAGGGTCAGTCAAGGTCTAAAAGACTTATAACAACTGTTCCTGTCTTTCGCTAGTTCCTTGCACCCTCCTATCTTCTGCCGGCGGCGATGCCTTTCGGGTGCTTTTTATCCTTTTCTATAGGATAAACGTAAGCGGCAGGTGCTCGAGGAAGCTTTCCACTGCGTGCCGCCTCCTTTAAGACGCCTTCGCAGCAGACAAGGGGTGCTGTGTCGGCCAACATGAGTTTTGTGTTTGATGTTAGCAACCTCAGAGCTAGTCCCTGCGGTGCCTCAGTTTTTTTTTTTTTACTTCTCTCTCTCCACCTCTGTCTGTGGAATTCTCTTCCATCTTCCTGTGTTCCTACTCAATTTAATCTCCCTAACTATAGCCCGCGTCTGTGCTCATCTGGTATTTGCGTTAGCGGAAATTTTGTTGTGTAACCCCCCTCCTGAATAGGGTTGCCGTGAGCGTGTGGTGATAACTGTAAAAAAATATATATATATATATCATATATATATATATTATATATATATATATATATTAATATATATATATATTATATAATATAATTATATATATATATATATATCATAATATAATATAGTATATAATATTTAATTTAATACTTGAAATTCATTAAAAAAAATTCAATTTATTTTTTCTAAAAATTTCTTTCGGAAATATTTATTTATTGAATTAAGTTAAATGTTTCCTTTTTTATCATTTAAAATTATTAATTTTGAAATTAATATTTAATCTTGACCCTAAATTTTTAAGACTTTCAGTGTTTTTTGACTTACATTTCTAATTTTAGCTAAACCCCGGCACCGGCCCGGCCCAGTTGCCCTGCACGGCACCGGCCCGGTAAATTAGAGCAACCCGGCGCCGGCGAAATTCGCCCGGCTACGGTCCCTAAAGGCAGCCGGCAGCCTCTACCGCCCCTCTTTACCCTTATTAAGGTGACGAACTCGCTCACAGATCAGAGAAAAACCACCATAGGACTTACACGGGTCTGCGAACGAACGTCACTATGGTATCTAGTCAATGTAGGGTTCATGCCTTTGACTTAGGTTGGGCCACAACCATCCCCTCACAACCCCAACCATTTTCGCACCTATTATGCGAATTTCCTTCTCTTCTCTGCCAAATCACATCCCGCTTCATTCTTCCCATTTACTGAGCTCATCGAGCTATTTTCTTCGGTCTTCTAGCCGGTGAGTTCCCAGCCACTCACAACTATTATCCGCTTTAACCACCGACTATCACCATCCTTTTCAATGACCAAACCACTCATGGTACTTTCGTTTATTCTCATTTACCTCTTTCTTCACTCCACATAACAACTCCCTAAAGCATTCATTCCTCATTTTATCAACTCTTCTCCCCCTAACACGCCCTAAGATTGCTACTGAACGCATTGGTACTTTGAGATATATACTCTTTTTCCCAGACCAAGTTTCATACTATAACATTAACAGATCACACATACCCCATGTAAGACCAAGCGCACTCAAGACTTACTCTTTACATCCCCCAAGGATTTAATTGCCAGCCACCTTCCTGCCATTCAAAACTTCCCTACTACACTCTGGCATAATCCGTTTTCCTTTTTGTTCAAACATATAAGTATTTAAATCGACACTTGCTTCTTAGTTGCTGCACCATCGCACAACTTCACACCGAGGACTGTTCTCACTCAACCATACACCTTACTCTTATCTACGTCTACTTTCAAGCCCCTCCTTACACACCCTGCCAAATCCTCTACCAATCCTCTCAACCTCTCTCAGTTCGGACCACAAATAAAAAAAAATCATCTCAAAATAATAGATAGGGCACCTCCACTCTCTCCATTCTCCATCACTTCTAACACCATCCCCTTCTACCCCCACCTCTAATCCTTTCATGACCCCATCCATACAAATTGAATAACCAGGGAGACATAACATATCCATGCCTCATACTCCGCTATTACCATTAAAGTAATCACTTTCCACTCATTTAATTCTTGCACAAGCTTCCACTAACGTTCAACTATACTTTTGACCTTCCATTCAGAAGCCTAACCACCAACACCATACATCACCAACACCTGCCATAGATCATACGCTTGTTGCCAATCAATACGCCTGTTGCAAATCATAAAATCTAAATACAATTTCTTTCTTCTTTTCTCATTTTCTCTTACATTTGTTTCAATAGTAAGATTTGATCCACAATACGCTAACACTTCTAACGCGTCGAGTGACTGAGGTACGGCCTGGTGAACCAGTCAGTACTCAGTCCACTCGACGCCTCCTTTCCGACTAAAATACCAGCATATACTTCCTCTACAACATTCAATAAACTATTCCTCTATAATTTCTCAGTTCCATTATCCCCCCCTTACCCTTATAGAAAGGTACTATTACTGCTCTCGCCAATATCTTGAAACTATACCCTTCCATACAACGCTTTGTTACAACACCATTCCAAATCCACCCCCAATCCTGTTCTCGCCTCATTCTTGACCATCTTCACACCAGTTATTTCATCTATTACCTGAGATTTACCATTCTTCAACTTTATCACCTTTACCCATTACCGTTCCTCCTTATCTGCATGCCCCATCCTAAATAATACCGTATTCCTCTTGACACCATGAAGCCAGTGTTCGCACACTTCACTATCACTCTCAATACTGCCAATGTTTATGGAGGATTTTTTCGAAGTGGTGCCTCACACAGTCCACACTTCACCTCACATCTATTTTCATCAGTTACGAAAGCATCATTCTATTTTTAATTCTATGCGATTCCTTATAGTGGATATATAGATATATATAATATATATATCATTTATATATATATATATATATATATATATATATATTATAATATATATATACTCTATATTAGGAGGCAGTGGCGGCTCTAGGGCAGGGCGACCTGGCAAATCGCTCTATCCCCGCGCCTTTAAGGGCCTCCCGCGCGCTCATGCAGAGGCTACGTTTACCGCCCCATAACTCGCATGGCTCGCGCAATATCTATATTATTATATACTATATATATATAATATATTTATATATATGTATATATATATATATAATATATATATTATATATTATATATATAATATATATATATATATTATATTCCCATTACAATGTCCAGGGTTTAAACCAAGTTTGTTATTTATATATTTTTTATACTTTCATTACTCTGTGGTATGTTTTCTACGAAACACCGTCTCGGGGCCCCGCAAAGCCTAGGCGCCTGCCCTTGCCGCCCAGGGCCGCAAGTCGTAGAAGCACCACTGGTTAAGCGAGGGCCTTAAAATATGATAAGATAAAGAAAGAATCAGTAAGATAATATAATTCAATTTACAAGTTAAATAATATTTTCCTTGAGCTTATCCGTTCCTAAGCTGGAGACTCTTAGAAGAAAAGTACATTATTTATAACTAACATATGGAAAAGTAAATGAATTTTACTAGGTTATTGTTAATATTTTAAGAGTTGTATTTAATTTCTTTTAAAAAATTGTGTGGTGCTTAGAATATTATGTCTTGTATTGGTGTCTATGGTTATACATCGCCACTTTTTGTTTATTGAAAATTATTTTGAATTGATGAGCAAAAGGATTCCAAACGAGTTTTGCGATTTTTTAAGGTAGTTCTTTGGTCAATGTAAAAAGGTGTCATTTGTTAATGTTAATGGAATGATATATAGTAGAGCGATGTAGTGCAGGGGAATAATTTTGATTATCCATTCGTAGAAGGTCATGATTTGTGTTGATAGAGGCGGCGTGTAAGATCATGGGTTTCACCAATGTAAAGGGAGTTACAATCTTTGCAGGGAATTTTGTAAACACATTGGGAGAGTTCCGTAGGAGGGATGGGTTGATAAATGTGTGGTTTAAGGTTTTTTTCTTAAAAGGGACGATACAGAGGAAGTGAAACGTTAAGTTTTTGGAAAAATATTTTTAATGTAGTTGAGAGGAAATTGAGGTAGAGGAAGGAAAAGAGTTAGAATTTAAAAGACAGTGCGCTTAATGGAAAGGATTGTAGTAGTTTTTTTATTCCTCCTTTTTACTGGCAGGCCTTTAATGGATGAATGTGAGAAGGGATATAGAAGAGGGTGTGTATTTGAAGTGGGAAGGTTTAAAAAGTTGAGTCAGGTTGACGCGTAAGCAGGAAGATCATATGCGGAACAGCACATAAGACAAGGGGCAGAAGAGTGCCAATTTAGTGTTTAGATTATGCTGAGCGAGAAGCCAGTGTATGTAAGGAAGAGGTTGGATAGTACGTTCTTTCTGTAAATAGTGAATTGGATGATATTGGAGAGGTGGAGCACCAAGTCAGAGCAGCGTCTAGAAACGTAAGATGTGTTTTGAGAGTGTTCAGTGTGAAATTTAATGTTAGGGCGTGGATACAGTGTTTATGGACGTTAAGGATAAGTGAAGTTGTAATAGGATGGAACGCGCGGCGGAAGATATCATCTAACATAACGATAACCATTTAGTACCCAAAATAAGGGGTGAGGGGGCGTATGTGGTAGTGTGAAAGCTCAAGACTCAAATATTTATTTAACTTGGTAAATTGTAAATTATTTTTCTTATGATTTCCTCTCTTATCCTTATCATCAAGGCCCTCCTAAGCTCGATTGAATATTTACTCTAGCGATCATTGCTTTAACTTTAAATATATATATATACTAATATACTATATATATGTATATATATATATTATTATTATATAGTCTATATATATTATATATAAGTATATATATATATATATATATATATATAATATATATATATTATATATATTTCGGTCAATTAGCTATCAGCATTCAAAGAAAGTCGAGCCAAATATAGCGCGGGACTAAAAAGTAACGGATTAAAAATAAGAAGTTAATATTCAGGTTGCGTTATATGAAAGACAGAGTCGAGTCCGTTACTATCGTTACTCTAGATAAACTCGAATTCCGTATGTCACCAGAGGTAACGGAGTAACGGATAGTGCCCACCTCTGTATATAGATATCTTCTATATATATTATATATATTATATATTATATATATGATATATATATATTATAATGATATTATATTATATATGATATATATATATATAATATATATATATATATATTATACGTATATATATAATATATAATATGATATATATTAATATATCTATATATCTATACTATATATATATATATATATAATATATAAATATATATTATATTATATATGATTATATATATATATTATATATATAATATATATATATATATATTATATATATATATATATAATATATATCTATATATATTATATATATATATTAATATTATATATTATATAATATATATAATATATATATAATATATATTATATATCTATATATATATATATATATATATACACAATAAATATTAAAATAATATATATATATATATATATAGTATTATATATGTTTTAAAGACAATGTCCGAAATTTTTATGAAAATTAGGTTTTATAGTGGTACTACACTAAAACTTTTTTTTTTCCTTTTTGCTGATTCGAATGATATACGTTTGAGCACTCTACGATGATATTTTGGCCTTAATTATTATTATCATTATAGATCGGACCGCTATTTGCCTTACTAATTTTAAACCAAAGTCCCAAGTTCATCGTGTTAAATCACACATGGCAAAAAATAAAAAAAATGAATTCATTTTTTTCATTTAAAAAATTTTTTTTTTTTTTTTTAGCGATTTGAGAAATAAAATATGTGAGTTAGTTAACAAATATTTGTTTTTTGCCTTCTTAAATCAGATGTATACGGTAAAATACTAAATTGTCCGCATATAACTTTTTGCCTTTCTTAGCATATATATATATATATATATATATATATATATATATATATTATATTATATACTATATATATATATATATAATATATATATATATATTATATATATATATATATATATCTATATATATATAGATTATAATATATATATATTTATATTATATATATATATCTTATATATATATATATTATATATATTATATATATATTCTTGGGGTGCTGATCGCAATCCCTTTTACGTCTCTACATCGCCCTAAACCGATCGAAACTGGATTATGGCTGTGCAGTATATGGTCAGGCCTCCATAACACTACTACACCTGTTAGATCCCATCCAAAACGAAGCGATCCGTATTTCCACTGGAGCTTTTCGATCCCCCCCCCAGGTGAGCCTTTAAGTTGAATCCAATGTGATGCCCCTCTCTCTCGAAGAGAATACACCATGTTTACAAGTTATCTTCGTTTTCAACCCCCAATACCGTCTGCTCTGACACGATCTGGCAGGAGGTACCTCAGAATCCTAATTACTGGCCATTTGCAAACATGGTTCATAACATCTTTAATTTCCTCAACATCCTTTTTCAAAAGGTGCTGCCTTTCTTTTTGATGAAGGGTACACACACCTTGGCTATTCCCTCTCCTACATTTGCTTGGCTCTGACATCTCCTCCAAATCTAGCCACCTGCTGCCTGTTAAAAGCATCATTCCTGTCTCATGCCGCAGTTCACGAGAATTTTACTCCAGTGTTTACTGACGGCTCTAAAAACAGGGGACAGTCGTGGGCGCTTCTGCTGTCTTTCCTGACCGCAACCTCTCCCCATACCTTCCCCTTATGCTTCAATTTTTACAGCAGAGTTTAACGGCTATAATGATTGCGCCTTTCTAGAAGTTCCTAATCCTTCACCAGATCATCATATGTCGTTCCATTCAGATTCGCTTAGCCGCGCTACAAGCGTTAAAACCCTTATTCTTAAAAACGCAATGGTATCAAGCTGCAGGTTGTGGAGTCCGGGGAGGTCGTAGTCGGAGTCGTGGCGTCGGGGATCGGTAGTTTCTTAGGGAGGGTGGAAGTGGAGTCGGAGTCGGAGTCGGTAATTTGCGCGGGTGGTCGGAGTGCGGAGTCGGCTAATTTTCAAGAGGCTCGGGTCGGAAGTAAACTTTCAAGAAGTAGAGTTGGAATCAGAAAATTTTTGAGCTGACAAAGTTTATGAATTGTGGCTCTGTGAGTGACTTCAATCGCTTCAAACAATTTCACTCACTTGCGACTTCCCCATCCACAATGCAATTGCAAACTTCGAATTTTTTTTTAACCTGCACCTTCTGTTTCAATTTGGATTATATCCTAATGAAATTCAAGCTTCAACCTTATACCATCTATATTTAAGATGCTGAGAACAAAAACTCCAGGTAACGATGAGAAATTTCTCTCTCATGACAATGGTATTCTACTAGCTGCCGTTTATATTATTCTATCTACAGGGTAAGCCTTAAAATGAAGATCAACCACAAAAAGCTATTTATCTGCACTTTGCACCGTAACGCATTAAGTGTAATTAAAGGCTTGCAAGAATTATAGAAGAAAGAATACTCTGAACATATTGTAAGTGGATAAAACCTCAACTATCCCCATTATTACCTTCTCAAGTCATTTTCAGAAAGCTCAGAAGATGAGTATGAAAAGCTTCTAAATATTGAAAGAGCTTAGTCGAAAGCCTCGACTGGTTAAGAAAAGGCTCAAGTTTTTCGCTCCATACCTGTCACAATATGTCATAGCTTTAAAAATTTCTTCTCTGCTGCCTGAAGAAGTGAATTGATGGAATAACTTAGAACTTAATAGAAGAGGCCATCGTAAGTATCCCAAACATGCTACAAAGAAGCTGCAATTGTGTTATGGTTACTTCCAAGGCAAGTTAGCGTTTGAACGGCTTTTTTCTGCTCTTAGCATTAGCATTATAAAATCAGTACCTAGAGGAAATGATGAAGGAGGACCTGGCAGTGCTATTAATAGCGTTTTTAAGAACTAATTCTTTCAATGAGTAGATGACACTAGATCGTAAGCTTCATGTAGCAGTTTTATATTTATATATATATATAGTATATATACTATATATATATAGTATATATTTATTTCTATATATAAATATTATATATATATATATATATTATATATATATTATATAATATATATATATATATAATATTACTATATATATATATATATATATATATTATATTATATATATATATTATATATATATATATATATAGTTATATATATATATATACATACATACATATACTACTTGTATATATATATATTTATATCTATTTATATATTATAATATATTATATATATATTATATATATAGTATATATCTATCTATTATATATAATCTATTATATATATATAATCAATATATATAATATATATACTATAATTATATTATATATCTTATATTATATATATATATATATAATATATTATTATTATATATATATATATATATTATATATATATTTATATTATATATATATATCTCTATATATATAACCCCCATCTCGCACTGAGCTCTCAATTATGGAATTTCTGGCGAAGCAAAACATTCAAGTACTTCCACATCCTCTATACAGTCTAGCTCCCTGCGATTTCTACCTCTTCCTAAGTTGGAAATGAAGTTGAAGGTCATCATTTTGGTACGATGGAAAAACATAAAAATAGCTCGTAACACGTGAACTAAACATACTTCTGGAAAATGACTTCCGGTACTGCCTATGAACAATGGAAGAAACATTGGAACCGCTGCTGTAACCTCGCAAGGGTCATACTTTTTATTTTGAAGGAGATAACTTGTAATTTCAGGCAAGTCCAATACATAATTAAATGCGACACTTACTTTTGGACAATATATATATATTATATTATATAATATATATATATATACCGACGAACTATATATATATATACTATATATATTATTTATATTTTTATATATAATAATATATTATTATATAATAATTATATATATATATATTAATTTAAATCAAGGGGCTTTAAATGTAAGTTTTCCAAGTTTGCGATGATACCAAAGTGGCTAACCTTAGTAAAGAATAATGATGGATATATAAAGTTTCAAAATGACCTTGGATGAAACTTCTTAGGTCGACAGATAAGTGGCAAATAAATTTTTATTAATAGTAAAAAGTGCAAGGTTCTTCATTTACGGTAACTCAAATAAAAAGATTTACTACGATACTGAATGGGATTGGCTTGAGTTCTGTTGGACCAAAGAAAAAGATTAGATCTGTGAATTAAGCAGCATCTGAAACTAACTATCAGTGTTTGGAAAGAAGGAATTAAGTTAATAAGATGTTAAGTATACAATCGGAATATGGGTTTACAAAACGAACAAAAGTAATACAGTAGCTGTATAGCATAGCTATTTTAAGGGTCAAGTATTAAGTACTGCGCAACCAGGGTTGGGCCTTATTTAAAAAAGACTAGGTATGTTGAAAAGAGTGTAAGTTAGTGCAAAAAGGATGATTTCTGGCTTGAGGGTCAGAGCTATGGGGAGAGGCTGAAGGAGTTAGGAAGTGTTTCTTTAGAAAGGCGATTTCTCAATTTCCGTGCTTTTTGTAGCTCATGGACCCATCTATGTATATTTCAAGTTTGAAGTCCATATTTCGAAAACAAAATGGTAAAAGTTGAAAGAACAATGTCAAAAACAAAGTTTTTCAAAAAAGAAAATTCTTAAAGAATGACTAGCAGACATAGAAAACATTCGAAACGACGTTTTAGAGGTCAGAGAAAGCTACAGTTTGCTTTTTTCCCCATCAAAATTGGCGAAAAATTAAGAATATTAGTGTCCACCTTTAAGGGGTGGGGAAAATTGGGCTCAGCCGAAGCAATTATTCGGACCCTACCAAATTTATTGAGTAATATACTCATATATCTATTATCATATATAATATATATATAATTATATATATATATATATATATTATATATATATAATTTATATATCTATATATATATATATACTATAAATATATTATATATATATATATCAAAACGAAAAAAATTTCAGGCTAGGCCATATATATATATTCTATATATATAATAATTATATATAATATATTATATATATATATTATATATAATATATATAATTATATATATATATCTATTATATATATATATATAATATAATAATAATCATTAATCATCACCCACCTTCTTCCCCAAGACTAGGGGTAAGTTGCGTAACATGCACTGGAAAAACGGAAACAGAAAAGTAGTTGAATAATATGACGAAAGTCGAAAAGAAAAGCTCAGCCTTTAACCGCCCCCTTTATACCTTTAGTGAGAACTCGTCGCCATTCAGAAAATCACCCTAGAGCTTCACAGGCCCTCACTATGGCATCTCGCCAAAGTGGGGTTTATTCCTTAACCCAGGTGGGCCACAACCATAACCCTCTCACAAACACCGCATTCACCCTATTATGCACCCTTTCCTTCCTCGCCTCTGCTAAATTCAGATTTCTCTTCCTTCAGGAAATTCCTTTGCTGCTCACTCCAACTTTTCCTCGGTCTACCCAGCCGGTCGATTCCCAGCATACTCACCTATACATTACGCTAACCAACCCGACCTAATCATCCTCCTTTCCACATGGCCCAAACCATATCAACTTTATTCATTGATTCTCTCATCTACCCCTTTCTTCCCACCAAATCTCTAATAGTTCATTCCTCATTTTATCATTCTTTCTCAAAACTAACACGCCCCTACGATTGTCCTCTGAACACTTGGTCTTTAGATCTATACTCTTAATTCCAGAGCACATAGTTCTCACTACTATACTTAATACAAGGTTTCAAACAACAATCCGCATACATATTATATAATATATATATATACTATATATAATATATATTCTAATATATATTATATATAGTATATATATAATAATATATATAATAATAATATATCTATATATATATATAATCTATATAATATATATATATATATATACTATACATATATATATAATTTTACAGAGGGTGGAGTCGGAGTCGGAGTCCGGAGTCGAAGGCGGTAATTTTCAAAAGGGTGATGTCGGAGTCGAGTCGGAGCTCGGTAATTTTGAAGAGGTCGGAGTCGGGGTCGGAGTCGGAGTCGGTAATTTGAAGAGGGTGGAGTCGGAGTCGAGTCGGAGTCGGAAAATTTTTGAAAAACCGGACTCCACATACCCTGGATCAGCTGCAACAATGTTCTTCGACCCTTCTCACACTCCCGTAAGCAAACCAATTATTTTATGTTGGACTCCCTCCCACGTAGGGGTAACTGGCCAATGAAATGTGACAGAGAGGCCAAATGGCGCTCCTCTTCTCGGAGTTGGTTCGCAGGTACCGGTCCCGGATGCATTCCGACAAGGCGCCATCCCATCAACGATTACTACCTGCTCTCCGACGGGGGCTTTCGATCTTGTTTTGGCACGAGTGCTGGACGAGTGATCGCGGGGAAGGAAACTCAGGAACATAAGCCGAACACTGCGTTTTTTGTGAGTCGGTCTTCTCCCCAGACGAAGCGCTTACATAGGTGATACCCTTCACGCCTCCGTGATTGGCCCACACTAATATCACTCACAGTCACTATATGTTCACGTGACCCTCTCCCATTTGCAAATTTTTGCCGTCGCCACACCCCCAATCTGTTCACAATATCTTCATTGATTGTTCCATATGACCCTATTCTCGCTGTCGTTATTATCCTACTTTACGGTCCATTACATCTTCTAAAGAATTATCCATTATCTTCTCTCGAATCTTCCACTTTAGCATATAATACATTTTCTGTATCTCAAGAAGTGAATATTCTTTATAGCATTTGATTTTGTTATGTAATCTTAAGACTATTAACAATACAAGGATAAAATTTTAATTAGTTTTTATTTATTTTGACTGACTGCAATCATTATTTCAGACCAATCAAATCTTCTGACATTTGAAACATAATATATGACAGGGCCCCCCATGCGTGCTAGATCTTTTCAGCCAGTGTAGGGCGCTTACATTGTGACGACCGTGGTGGGTATGTCCTAACTTCAAAAAAAATATTATATATATATTATATATATATATAATATATAATATATATATATATTATATTATATTATTATATATATATATATAATAATATATATTATATATATATTTATATATATATATATATATATATATATACTTACCTTACTTTGCTATTTGCTGATCCCCGCTTCCCCCTTCCTACGAGAAGAATCGGACCCCTAGAAATTCTGCTACCATTGTAGGCCTGTCCCAGAGATCTATTAAAGAAAGAGTTCTGAAGTTGTGTCAAATATTCGCAAAATCATAGAAATCTATTAAGAGATGTTTTGTTGTCGTCGTTTGTTTGGGAGTAACATCTTTGACAGCTTTGAATTTGTATTCCTGAAGGAAAGGGTGGCCGGTGCCCAGAGCTGAAACGTGACACCATTATTAGTGTTTGCAGTTTTGTTCTGTATGGATTTCGGGTGGAGGTTCTTGGGGTATGGTGTTATTTGGATATGCGGAAATCGTTCTGCGAGTTAATTGGGAATGAATGTGTTTGATAATGGAGGTGGGGTGGGGTGGGGGAATGTGTTGTATATGTCAGAGTAGTACAATGATGGGGTGAATTTTTCCTTCTATGTGCAGGTGGATATTGTAATGTTTGGTTCAAGGGGTGGTTTATTGAGATTTATTGTAAAATTGACAGCCTATCATATCCAGATGGGTTTTTATTGGAAATTTTTGTTTGTTAGTATCTAGGTGGTGGATAGGAGTGGAGGGAAGGCAACCGGTTATTATCCTAAGGGCTTTGTTCGATCTGTAGTTTCCTGTTAATGCTTTTAGCCAGTTTTATTTGTGTATGTCTGTAGATGTAATATTGTTGATAGGGGGGGGGGGGTGAATGTCATATGTGTATCAAAAGTAAAACCTGGGATGGTGGGTTGTTTATTGAGTGGGAGTCTATTATTTGATAGAAGTACTCTTGGGTAAATGTTTGATTCAATTCTATCGTGAGTGAGTAAAGTGATGGAGGAATTTGGGGGGAGGTTCAATCATTCTGCTTGTTGTCAGCCCCTGCTTTAGTTGATTCATATAGTGTGGCAGTTCTCTAAATGATATGTATTTATAGAAGAGCTTTGAGAAGAGATTGTTAAATCGTCTGCATTGCTATTAATTATTTATTGAAAGGGATGCTGGGTTTGGCAGAGCGTACGTGCATAAAGAGATTGAAGAGTGTTGATGAAATGATGGCTTCGATCCATTGGGAGCACTCTCATTACATAATTTTGTATGCACATGCAGAGGATTGGGTCCTGTGCGACTTTAGAGTTCGACCGGGATAGGAAAGTCGGCTATTATTTGTTTTGTCTTGATGGTCATACTTTTTATTATTTTGGCTCAATTTATTTTTCATTTTTATTGCAATTTGAAGGGTTAGGTAAGCATCTGCTCTTTGATACATGGATTCTTCATGATCGGATGAAAAACATTCCTAAATTTTTTTAAAAATAGGAAATGAGAAATAATTTTTTTTCTACTGAACATTTTTCTATTTTATTGGCATGATTTGGATATTAAAGGCCGAGCTCTTATCTTGTTCTACTGTTGTTCCATAAAATTCGCCGACCAGAAATAAAGGTTAGGAGCGAGAGAGAGAGAGAAGAGCGAGAGGAGCGAGAAGAGAGAGCAGAGAGAGAGAGAGGAGGCGAGAGGAGAGAGGAGAGAGAGAGAGAGAGAGAGAGAGAAGAGAGCAGAGAGAGAGAGAGAGAGAGAGAGAGAGAGAGAGTAGACGAGAGAGAGAGAGAGAGAGAGAGAGAGAGAGAAGAGAGAGAGCAGAGAGAGGCAGTTAAAAACAACTTTTTTTACTTGTTTGGGAAAAAAGTCGTAATCTCTACGTACCATACGACAATATTTGCGATTAATTTCGGTTTAGGTTGTGCTGTATGCGGGAAATCAGACAATGCGAACACACGATTTTCGTTTTTTGCCAGTCCAAATCGACCAACCACAAACATTTAAAGAGAAACACGGTTGCAATTTTTATTAGTAGAGAACATATTAGTCGGAAGAAATTTTGTGGAGTTTATCCTATAAAAAGAAATGCGTTTCAACTGCTTTATTATTCGTTGACAATATGTGTGAGAACAAGTTTGAAATAATTTTGAGTTAGCAAAATTACATTTGCATTACATTTCTTATACCGGGTTCCGGACAGCCTTATGAGAATTTGTATTTTTAGCGGTTGAATAGCCATCCAACTTTGACTTCAAATAAATCGATTACACCAAAAAATATCATCATATCCCGAAATAATGGAAAGCGAACAACACAACACCTATTCAGAAAACCAATAACCCTATTTATCATTAACGAGAAATACACCAGAACGCCAGTAAACCCTTTTTATAATAATAATATATTCAAATATCAAATTCATATTTCATCTGTAACCTCTATAACAAACAGTTCTCTGCTTTGACGTAAGGATTCATAGTGCCATGTGAAGGACGTGAGCGAGTTAAAATATTTAATGCAGAGAAAAACAAGATTGCAACCATATCCCACTTTTAGAGAAACGTTTCATAGGAATATATTTAAACAAAAGATCTGTAGACCGGTATTAAGTAAAATTTTCATAGGTTTTTGTTTTAAATCTGAAGCCTTGATTGAGCTTATGATGGTAATCCATTGGCGAGCAAGACACATTCAACAAAGCTTTTAATGGAGGACATAACTAATGAGTACAATGAGAATACGACATGATTTATATTTTAAACACAAATTTCAAAATCTCAAAATTTTCAGACATTCAATTTATTTAATTTTAATGGAAATGCGGTATCATTCTATTAATTTTTTAGTTAGTAATTGATTTCTCTTACATTTTCCTTCATTTATATTTACATATTTTAGTCAATGTTAGCACCCGACACTTCGAATAATAATACATAATAAGTAATAATAATAATAATATATATAATAATTAAATATTAATAATAATAATCATAATAATAATAATGTATTCGAAAAAATATATTAAATTTATTATATACTATATATAATATATCTATATATATAGATATTATATATATATATATATATATATATTTATATATAATATATATATTTTAATATTATATATATACCGGTATATATATATATATATATATATATATATATATATATATCTATTAATATATATATATATATTATATTATATTATATATATATATATATATATTAAGTATACGTAATATATATATTGAATGTGCTAGTTGAAATCTTACACTTATTATACATTATAAAATACATGGTAAATAATAACTAACCTTAATAATAATAATCAATGAATATAATAATAATAATAATAATAATAAATAATATAAGGACGTTATCCGCGGTTCTTTTATCAATAAGGCACGCTATAATTCCTCATTGATGATATATATCTATATATATATATATAGTATATTATATTATATAATTATATTTATATATATATTACTATTATATATATATATATATATATATATATATATTTATATTATATAATATATATATATATATATAGTTATATATTAATATATATATATCAATATATATATATATTATATATATAATATTAATATATATATATATATATATATATATATATATATATATATATATATATATATATATATATATGTTATATATATATATATATATATAGATCTATTATATTATATATTATATGATATATATAATTTATTTATATATTAATTAATATATATATATACTATATATATTTTATATAGATTATATATTATATATATATATCTATATATATATATATATTATATATATTATTATATTATTATAGTAATATATTACTAATTTATATATATATAAGTAATATATATATATATATATATATATATATTATATATATATATTATATATATATAGTTTATATATATATATATATATATATATATTATTATATAATATATAAGTACTATATATATACTATGTATAATATATATATATATATATATATCTATATATATTACCTATATAGTATCATATATATATGTATATATATATATATAGTATATACTATATATATATATATAGTTATTATATAGTATATTATATAATATACCTAGTATATATAATATTGGTATATTAGGCAGCATAGAAGCTTCAAAAGCATGTAAAAGTATTTGAATAAAAAAAAGATATTCGATGAAATATATATATATACTATATATAGTATATATATATATATCATATATGCATATATAATATATATATTATATATATATATAAGTATATTATAATATATCTATATAGGTATAATTATATAGTTTTGTTTTTTTTGATTCAATGTATGGAACCACCACGGCCCACAGAGAAGTGGTCACACTGGGTTGAATAATCAACACCATGGGTGGGTCCTGGCTCATACAATTTTTAGATGACATAAAGAAAAATTTGATTGGCGAATGAGTATTCAGTCAAAATAAATAAAAAGGATTGTCTTACATATAAATAGGTGCCTATTATTACAAGCAAATCATATGTTGTAAAATTCAGTTCTTGAAAGATAAGAGAACAAGTTTACTGTTAAAGTAAACTGCGATACAACTTTTAGATGTTATAAGACCATAAGTGGAAAATGAGACGGCAAATGGGGGTCCAGTTGGGGAAATCCTGAAGATATGGTACAGACTTGCGGGGTAATCGGCGACAGCACAATTTGCAGATGCTAGGAGCGTCGCACGAACACGTTGTCGGTTGTGAGTGATATTGGTGTGGCCAATACAGAGGCGTGCAAGTATCACCTGGTACAAACGCTTTCGTCGGTGAGAGGAAGACCACTCACCAATGTTCGCCCCTCGCTGGTCACTCGTCCAGCACTCTTGTCAATAGACGCGGAAGACCTTTGGTAGGAAGCAGGTAATATCAGTTGATGGGAGGTACATAGAACAGTTCGAAAAGCGATTATCGTTGGCCAGTCTAACCTTACGTGAAGGGGGGTCCAACATAGAATGCTTTGTTTCATAGGAGAGTGGCCGAAGAAATTGTTGTGCAGCGGATACCATGGTGTCTTTTAGAATAGGGGCTAAAGACAGCCTTGAGGAATCCGAGTAAATGACATGAGTGGTCTTGGTTAAGGAAGAATTCGAGAAAAGGCAATCATTATAGTCATTAATTCGCCGTAAAAATTGAAGTATGAGGGGGGGGGGGGAGGGTATGGGAGAGGTAGCAGTCACAAAAGACAGCAGAGCCGTCAGTAAACACTGGAGTAAATCTACCGTAAACTGCGGGATGAGACATCAATGATGCCTTTAACAAGGCAGTTGGGGGGCTAGATTTGGAGAGGGGTCAGGACCAGGCAAAATGGTGGAGCAGGGAATAGCCAAGGTGTATACCCTTCGTCATGAGGGAACGGCAGCACCTTTTGCAAAGGGATGTTGAGGAAGTTAGGGTATATATATAGTATATATATATATATGATATATATTATATATATATATATTATATATATTATATAGTTATTATATATATATATGAATAATTATATATATATATATCTATTATATTATATTATATATATTATATATATATATAAGTATACTATATAGATATAATAATGAAAATTCGGAAACTTTCTAAAGAATTCGAAGATTCCAGAAAATACATTACTCTTTACTCTTCTAATTCTCCAGAAAAGTGCTCCGACATAATTTATGAAAGGCCTTGTGTTTCCATATTAAATATTATCTGAACAAAGACTTAATAATCTCTCGTTCAAAATACATAAAACTTTCGCAATGTATCGGAAAATATGCAATTTTTGTTAAAATTTCAACAAATTTATATCCTATACTAGGAAATTTGTTTAAGGGCCATTTAAACTTTACAATTCGCACTTAATCTACTAATTACCATATATACCATAATACCCTACACCAAAGAGTTTATAAACTCCCCAATACACGGTCCAATTATCCTGATCTGGCTTTAAAGAGTTCAAGAGATTTCTTCCACGAAAATACAACATTCATCAGAAAGTTTGGGCAGAAAGAAATAAACATGATCAGAAACAGACGGATAAATAACTTCAGAAATTTTTCTGTCTTTAAAGAAATTTGATATGTATAATAATAATATAATAATAATAATCAATCTATATAATAATAATATATAATCTAATAAATCTATAATAATAATGTGTAATGACATCCCAACAAGTAATATTTAATCAACTCCTACATCCAGGAGGAGGTCCATTTCTGATGATTGTACG
>JABUQX010120826.1:27500-29538 GCA_015478945.1 Trachelipus rathkii | reverse complement strand
GGGATGGGATGTTGTCGGCGCGTTGAGCAAAGCGCTGTAAGGCGGGCGTTTGCTGCAGCATATATATATATATATATATATATATATATATATAGCAAAGATATATATATATATATATATATATATATATATATATATATATATATATATATATATATATATATATATATATATATATATATATATATATATATATATATATATATTTCATCTTTCAGAGTAAATAAAACAAATGTCCATGTCGTAATTAGTATTTTGTAGTAAGAGT
Organism: Trachelipus rathkii; assembly: GCA_015478945.1. Classification (NCBI taxonomy): domain Eukaryota; kingdom Metazoa; phylum Arthropoda; class Malacostraca; order Isopoda; family Trachelipodidae; genus Trachelipus; species Trachelipus rathkii. The sequence goes on along the minus strand of JABUQX010120826.1, from coordinate 29,270 downwards.
AAGGTGCTTTGCGTCGCTATGAAATGTATAAGAATACCGTAACGCATAGTACCGAGAGAGTCCTTTACTGAGTGTCGTGAGAGAAGGTCGTGTTTTGTGCAGGTGTTATATAATTTTTGTTTATCAATAATACAAAATTTCAAAAAATTTCAAACTCTGAAGTACTCTCTTCTTTAAAAACAATTCCCAAAATACTTATTTAATAATTTTCATAAGTAAAATTTTACACAATATCCGAATGCATACATACAGAGAAAATTGATACTGTACTTTAGACAAAGTGAGTGGCATTAATCTCTCTCTCTCTCTCTCTCTCTCTCTCTCTCTCTCTCTCTCTCTCTCTCTCTCTCTCTCTCTCTCTCTTCTCTCTCTCTCTCTCTCTCTCTCTCTCACGAGAAAGATTGAACTTTTACTGAGCATACAACATTCAATGAATTCAAATGTTTAAGAAGCAGATTTATCGTTTTTTTCAAATTGTGAAACAATATGACATGCAATATCTTTAAAAATAATTCTTATTGAAATATCTACACTTTATTAATTAATATAATTATTACGCCAATTGAAGAAAACTTTATTCACTGTTATAACTTGCATTCGAAGTGTAATTCACCTCGCGTGTTAATGAACCAATAATTTTAATAATCAATTGCTTGTTGTGAGTGCTATTCTATAAAATATTAATAGTTTTATACTAATATTTAATGCACAATGTAATATATTATACCGTTCATTTTATTGTAATATTCATTTTAATCCTCAATAACAATTTAGTGCATAATTAATTCGCTGTAAAGTGGCAAAATTCACCATGAGTATTGGTTTTGGTCTCATTTTTCGTCTCTGTTTTGGTATTATTCTTGGCCTTGGTATTGATTTTTTATGATGAAGTTTGGTTGATGATTTTGTAAATAATGCGTGATAAGTAATCTACCTTATATCATTTTAATTTTCTTTATTATAATTCAATTTTATTAGTGCTGGCATTTTATTTCTTTGTTCAACTACATAATTAGTTAAGTTTAACAATTACTCATATATATATATATATATATATATTGTGAAATATGGTAAACCCCGACAGGAATAAGACAAAAGATATATATATTATATATATATTTATATTATATATATATATATTATTATATATATAAATATATATATATATATATATTATATATTTATATATATACATATATATATATTATGTTAAAGATATATATATAAAGATAGTATATATTATTTTGGCTATATTATATATTATATATATATATATATATATATATACATATATAATATATATATATATATATATAGCAATAAGTGAAATATTGGTAAGCCCGAGGAAAACAAAAGGTGGATAGAGTACTTTGATGAGTTGCTGAATGTGGAGGTGCAGCCGGAAGAGGAAGGGAGAGAGAGGAGGAGGAGAGAAACGAAGAGGGAGTGGAGGTGGAGGGAATAACGGAGGAGGAATTTTAGGGAGGCGTTAGGGAAAATGAAGAGCGGAAAACTCCTGGTGAGGATGGAATCCTATTGAATTGCTGAAGGAGGGAGGGAGAGGAGCTGAAAGCCTTGATGCTGAGATTTCTGAACAGGTGTTGTGTGGAGAGAGTGCTGGAAGGTTGGGGAAGGTCAATAATAGTTCCTATTTATAAAGGTAAGGGGACGCAGGAGATTGTAAAAATTGAAGGGAAATCTTACTTAATGGATCACATGGCGAAGTTATATGAAAGAATATTAGAAAGAAAATTAAGATAAAAATAGAGC
>JABUQX010120826.1:0-7500 GCA_015478945.1 Trachelipus rathkii | reverse complement strand
TCTGACCTAAGGTTGCATTTTCCATTGAAATCTACTACCTGTTCACAGAAAGAGCAATCAGTTTCGCTGTTAAATACACCAAGAGTGGAACGGGATCTTTTCTTTGAAACAGATACCTCAGCTTCTGAAGATGGTTTTCTTGCTGAACTTTGTATGTCTTTCTTGTCTCCTAAGCGCTTCCGAGACAAAGTATGCGCAAAATCTCCGGCAAAATCGCAGATGTTTCAACAACGTTGTTTGCTAGCTTCGTTGATTCCATCTCCATCTTTTTTTCTATATAGCTTCAGAATATCTGATTTACTGTTCTTCTTACATAATATGCAAATATGTTCATGAGCAATCATTATAATTATAAATACATATATTTATTTACATCAATTTATTTAAATATAGATATTTAATCAGTAAGTAAGCTGTACTGAATTTCAAAAAATCTTACGCATGAAACAGAAAAAAACGGATTAATTTTCTTTATATTGAATTTTATTTATAAAGTAATTTAAAATTTTAAATACTAAATAATCTACTTTAAAATAAAAGGCAATAACACTGAAATCACAAGCTCTGTACTACACTGTTTCACGGTTAACATTAAAACTATAAGTTACGTGCGTTTCTTTTAAATAAGACCAACGAATTACTTAGATCTTTATATGGGAAGCGTAAAACAGCCAGGAGTCGATGCCATCAAACAGATACTATCTCTTACGATGGAATTTTAAATAAAAAGCAGAAATTGTCATTATAATTAGTATCTGGCCTAAAACATAAAAAATAATATAAAATTTAAACAGCAATAAAAATTAATTTTAAAATTTGTGTCACAAATCTTATATCAGAAGAATTCACGTTGCGATGGCGGCCATTTTGGAAAATTAAAGAAAAATCAATTTTCAGGTAGCAATTTTGTCGGACTTTAGTAAAAAAGTAATTAATTTCAGCTGATCCCATTGAATCGTTTCGTTATACTTTTTGTTCAAGGCTCGATGTGTTATTTTCAGTAGACTATATAAAACATGTAAATAAATAAATGAATTATTTAGAGGGATGTTTATTAACACTATAAAACCTCTTAACTTACATTCCATCCCTCGACATAAATGTTGTTTGAGTATCCTTTAACTGCTTTTCTATCATTTCTTCATCGTCACTTGAACATACCTAGAGTGCAAATCCTGTTTAAAAGAAGTCTTAAAAACTAAAACTATCAATTACCGTAGATTCGATTCAGCAAATTCTTTTACAGTTTCCATTCTCTTCGGGAAGTGAGGAATTGTCAAGAAATTAGTTTCCCTGTGTATGCGTTCGTAATTATAAAGGACGTTAATAACCATACTGAGAATAAAAGGAAGAACCATTTACCTTCTTTAAAGGTTTTGACACTTTGTCTGAGCATCACTCCAATAATCTGTAGAATTCAACAAAGTAAGAGTCTATAAGCTAAAATTTAATAAATTAACGTTTAATTTTCTAAAATAGTAAAAATATTGCTGAATCTGGGATTTTGTTTGACTATATATATGATAGGCGAGCTGTTTGCTGAGGGGTTTGAGATGACTTATAACATGCAAATGCTTTTAATAGTGAATACCAAGCTATTTAAAATCAAAGATAAAATAACTAGTAAAATGTATATTATAGACAGTGGAGCATAAATAAAAATTTCCTGCAAGTGGGACAGAAAAAAAGGCAAAGTAATTGGAAAATTTAAATCCGCAAAGGAATCTAAAATAGTCACAATATACACAAAATAATTATTCAATATAGTGGATTTAAAGGCAACCTATGAAAAATGCACATATTTCAGATATACAATTTAAAATTTGTACCTGCCTTCTTAAAAAGAAATGTGATTAATTATTGATTTCTTTCATTTTCTTTTAAAGGATTCAATTATCCAACTATGTGTATAGTTGGATAGTAATAATGTAGAATTAGATAAAATAATTTGCATGCTTTCTATTTCTTTTCTTTTCTCTCTCAAACTATAAATACTCCAGAATTAAATCCTAGTCCACTTTTAATGAAAAATTCATATAAAAATCACCAATTAAAATAAACAAACACCATTGTTAAAATGAGAATCCATATTCGAAAGGCGCGAAGCTGAGAAAAGACAGCTTGAAAGAGAGGAACAGAGGACCAATGGTGCCACCGATAGCCAGGAATGTAATTGCAATTTGAAACTATCTCAGGAAAGGGCAAACAGAGTGTAATTGAAGGATGCCTCCAACCAGAAAGAATATTAAGATAGCAGAAAACTTCCCCCATAAGAACGAAACCAAAGGGAACTGATCGCATGCGTCCAAATCGTATCCCACAAAGGCTATTCCGTATCAATATTGGAAAAAGATGATAAAAATTGCAACGCTTTCTTGATTCCCAAATCATTAAAATAACTAATTCGAATTGGAACATTTCCGTATCAATATTGGAAAAAGATGATAATCAGGTAGAAACTATTTGAGACCTCAGGCAACTTAATTGAATGGCAGTTAATAATGTCTTTTCAAAAAAAAAAAAAAAATATAAGTAATACGTTATTTGAATTAAAGGGTTGTCAATCTTCAGCAAATTAGATCTGTCAAAGGCGTTTACAACATTCTAACGATAAAAGCTACCGGAATATTCCACAATCAACACGATGTTGTAAACTTTCACTTATTTCCTCCTCCTGAAAGGCTTCATAAATACATATACTTCTTACCAAAAGTTTATGAGCATCCTACTAGGAGTTTTAAAAATTTATATGTATGTATGGATGTCATCCTTAAAGGTATAAAGACCGAGGTAAAACACAAACAAATATTGAAGAAAATATCTGAGGTGTAAAAAAAAATTCAAATCTGTGTAAATTGAAAGAAAAATAAGATTGAAGTCTAAGAGATATGCTATAACGGATTTGATATACGTTCTAAAAGAGAACTACCAAGTCACGAGAAAGTACAAGCAACAGTGAAGACTAGTAAGACTTAAGACTCAGGCAATGTCCAATAGTCACTGATTGAGACTCCTACTCATGTCCACATTCCTAAAGCCTGTTGCGAATAATAAATCATCAGCAACCTGATTATAAGGTGTGCCATACTCAAGTAGAAGAGTTGCTTGGAGCGTATGTATAGGCATAAAATTTATTTCACGAAGTGAAAGAAGCCATTGCTAACACAACGAATAATTATCGAACCAAATGCCTGAAACAAATATGAAACTATATGTTCATGCAAGTGAAAGGCCTTATCAAGAGCCATATCTAGTAATACTGAGGAATGCAAGCTCTACCCCTTCTACAACACATTTCTCAATAACACATAGAGGACACAGTAAAGTAGGTGGAGAAATCAACTGCATAGCCATAGTATTTAAAAAATACGGTTACTTGAAAAATTACGATCAACACAACCTACAGAACATTAGTGCAAATGTTCAATAAAAGAAATGATGTTAATAATCAAAGTGCACGGGAAATTACGCAATTATATATAATTAATAGGTGAATTTTATGTTGAATGTAGATTAATTACTGATGGGCAAAATAAGCTAATAACATATATAATATGTAATAAATAAGTTGGACTAGACTTGGCAACTTGTCAACAGAAGAACATAAAGAGGAAGAAACTTCAGACAGCTCAGAAATTTTAAATATAAAAGAGACAAATAATTTTGAAAAGAGGACTGACCTTGCCGTTCAAGCATTCAATGGCCGCGCTGATTCATCGGAGAGGACAAGTCGTGAAGCCATCTCCCATCAGAAGGTGTTATTTAGGGAGGAGTCTGACAGATTCACCAAAGACAAACGATTTGGCCCCGAACTAGTCACTCACAAAGTTTCTTTAACTTTAAATATCAGCAGTGAGAGAGAGAACTAAGTCGAGAATACTTGCGAAAGAGAGAGAATAGTAATAAAAATTAAAATGCTTGTAGAGATAAATGAAAAAAAGTCAGGAGGAATCATGAAATAATAATGAAAGTAAGCCTATAGAAATAAATTTTGTAAATTTTGTAGTCGAATATGGCAAGAGAACCAAAGAGATATTAGAGAAATTTCTTTAAAAAATAGATTACGATTTAATACGTAAGGATCAGTTAGGAGATAAACTATTGCAAAGTTATCTTAAGAAAGATGAGCAATCCGCATGAATAATAATTCAGAAGACTTTCTGGTATGAAACGAAGGATATTTTATTTTTAGTGGATGTATCCAAGGGTGGTAGTCCCAGCTAGCTTTTCAAATGAATTGGTAAGAAAGTTTCACTTGCAAAGTCATCTTGATATAAATTGAAAACTAGCTACCATAAAAGAAGAATTTATATTCTCAAATATGCATAAAAATGTGAAGTAATATGTAAAAACCGGTGAACTTTCAAAATAATTAATTATATCGGAATATCAATCTAAATTCTTAAAAAAATATCCAGGTACCTATGAAGTTTCAAACCGTGCATGCTGACGTCTTGAAGATGTCTATTTGCAAGGGATACTAGTTCCTTATAACGTTTATTTATAGATGTAGTAAGTAAATCTGAGCCTTATAATATAATAAACCAGCTACTTCATGATGTGTTTTTCTGCGGTGTTATGGGTACCCTGATTACGGTCCGCGTATCCCAATTTACTTCAAAGTATATCTCAAGAAGTATATATATTATGCTACAGCTTCTTACTATAAATGCTCACATAACCTGATAGAAACTTGCACCAAACCTTTTAGCTTGTTTAAGGTTCATGCTGCACTAGCCAGATTTGAAAGGTTAACAATGGATCAATTTCCTTCTTTTTACCATGTTCTCTTCGCGAATGGGCGAATTTCAGAATTCTGAGTTTACACCCGCGCAAATAATGTTTGGACAGAATATTACAGGACTTGGCTGCATATAAGAAGAGTAGTGACAGATCGACCTACGTCTAATACAAGTTACGTTTATAAATTCACAAACTTTTATGGTGACACCACTGGCACTACACATACATATAAGAAATAAGTAGGTATTTAAACCAAAAGAACTGCCTATATTGAAGCATTTGTTTTTGAGAAACAGACAGCAAGGCGCTGGAAAGCTGAAAGAAAGATACATTGGTCTGTATTAAGTAATCACATTCAAAATCAACAACGCTTACATGGAGAAAAATGGAAACATGAAATAAAAATTTATAGAAATATCAAGATCTAGTATAGATTGCTAAATCTGGAGTAGGACGAGGAATAGAGAGATAAACAAACTTAAAAATAATTACATGAGTAACTCCTTCAGGAGTTTATATTTTGGTTTAATGATTTTAAAAACTGATGAAAAATTATTTTAATATATTATAAATAGTGATTCCATTATCTTATTTCCCTACCCTATCAAAATATAGCTATTGCTTTACTCCTTCTACTTTTTTTGCAATAATTGTAAACGGTGTTCAAACTCTTATGGAATTTTTAATTGCTATTTGAGTTAAAAATCAAAATTCCTTTAAGGGTCACCAATACAATGAAATTCATTGGAAATCAACATAGCTTATATTTTATTCGAAATAACAATGCTTTTATGTACACTTTTGTAGTGTTGAGAACGTTAGAAACAGAACCAGCATTAAAAGTATTAAATGCCAAACCAAAGAAACTAGCCAATGAGAGCTAGGTATTATAATACCCAAAGCTTCAAGGTCTCAAAGCGAAGGTTTATTAAAATGTAAATTTGTTCTAGAGAATACGTTACAGGAAAACGATTGTGTAAGTTAGATTAGGCCATAATTTTAGTGTTACATATACAATAATTAGACAGGATTACATTTTAATCATTATGCTATTGGTTTAGCAAATCAGGAGGGCGAGGTATAAGGCATATATAGCAGAGAAGAGTGGTTATATATATATATATATATTAGTGTTGCTACATATATGGTTGGTTATGGCAGGCAGGCGGCATATAGTTAGCAGTGCGCATATAGGCAGCGATATGTTACAGCATAGCATATGGAGTATATATAGAAAGATAGATTTATATATATATATATTTATATATATGAATATATATAAAGTATATATATATATATATATATATATATATATATATATATATATATATATATATATATATATATACTAGATATATATAATAAAACATCCTGTGCAGGGGCGCGATTTAACGCCCTGTCAGCGGTGGAATCTCTCACGAGCAGCGTCCTTGTAAATCTGGACCTAACGGCAAATCCGCCAGCTGGCCAGTCCTATCGCGGTAGCCGTATTTTTCCCATTAGCAGCAAGCACGCTGCAATGTACTCATTAACGTCTGAGTAGGACGACGCCAGATAACAGAGGTATCGAACTCACACCTTCCTCGCACCACCCAGTCTGAACCTGGGCCCCCGCTTGCTAGGGCGAGTAAGTTCACCACTGAGCTAGAGCTGCACCATATATATAAGAAATATATATTATTGTATATATATATATATATATATATATATATATATAGTTATATAAAGATATATATATATATATATATATATATATATATATATATATATATATATATATATATATATATATATATAAAGAGCACACATATGTATATATATATATATGTTTATCATATATAGACACCACACATATATACACATTCTCTCTCTACATACCTCTCTCTTTATATATATATATATATATATATATATATATATATATATATATATATATATATATATATATATATATGAGTTGGTAAAGTGGAGGTTCGCAGAAGAGAAGTAAAGAAGGTGAAATTATTAAATTTTTTCTGCATATTCTGGAAGAGAAAACAGATCTCAAGAGTTTTATAGTATATGAATTTGTTTGACAGAGCCAGTGAGAGTGAGAACAGTAACGCAACTAATGTGTATTGTGACAAATGAGAATAGAATTGAGGAACGTAATCTTTGAACGCTATGTAATAATCATACTAATTTCTGAGATGGTTACTTGGAGCATGATCACGAGAAATAGAAGAATAAAGTCTAAACTATAGAGATGATCAAATTGAGTTTAAAGTCACTGAAAGTGTGAATGAAATGATCAAAGAGTGCGTAAAAATGAAGCTAACCATAAACAAAATAGATGGTGGGGACCCTTAGAAGTGATGAAATAATGTGATCCTTCCAAGAGCAAGGGAGAAAGATAGAGAGAGAGAGAGAGAGAGAGAGAGAGAGAGAGGGAGAGAGAGAGAGAGAGAGAGAGAGAGAGAGAGAGAGAGAGAGAGAGAGAGAGAGAGAGGTAAGGGATGCAGCGAAGGATTCTATGAGAAGACATCAAAAGCCTCCAATGCAAGAATTGAAAGAATGATAGGAGATTGGATTCGAGAAGACGGTAAAAATTCAAAATTATACTCGTCCCGTCCCACTGAGAGGCTCATACAGATGAAGAGGAAAAATAGAGATCGGTAGAGTATAATAAATATTTACATAACCCAAGAAATTGAAAAAAATTGAAATATACTTACAAGGTATCAAAATATCGACCATACTCTTTTTATTTATAGTACC
>JABUQX010120825.1:0-17500 GCA_015478945.1 Trachelipus rathkii | reverse complement strand
TATGCATTAAAGTTTAGTGTTTTAGGCAGTTCAGAAACTGTTGCATTGCAATTCCTTGCTCTTGCTTGAATAATTCGTTGAACACCTAAATCTCTTCTCTTGTGTTCTGCCAACATTGCAAGCAATATATTCTCAGGATGAGCAGCAAAGTAAGAGTTGTTCTTACCCAATCGCTGCTACCCATGTTTTTGTCCACATCACATATATTTTGTAAATTAAAATTACTTGCAATCATCAGTTCCCTTTTGTGACTTTATCCAAAACCACCTTGTTGCGTAAACTTTCATTACTATATATACTAGATTTTGAAGATATTTGCTTGGAAGTTTTTTGGAAACATATAACCGTAAGATCCCGTTTACTTTGGTTAGCCATCTGCCGTGACAAATGGTGCCTGGGGATTTCTTGGCTAATGATGGCGATATATTTCCATTGTATAATACAACATCATACAAAAAGAATTTGGTCAGTGCTAATTTACTTAACGATATCTTTCGAGGATCTTTTCAAGGTTGCTGTTTACAAGTTCAAAATCAACTATTTCCAGTTTATTTACATCTTCAATTTTATTTCCAATGGTACTGTCAAATGTTTTTGGTCATGATGTTTGTCCATCAATTACCTCGAATATCTGTCTAAATGGAAGTTCATTTGCCTGTAAGAGGCAAATTAACCACTGTATCGGTCTTTCCATATATATTTCAATCATTCTCAAAACTCCACCAACTCTTCCAATGTTAACTGGAGTTCCTTCGCAAAAAATAGCTTTAAGGGAATTCTCTCGCTATTAGAATCAATTAAGAAAGTTATTATTTCATCAGCAATACATCGAGCCTTGCTAGAATCTGGTGTAACATGAATCATATAAATATCATCTGGTTCTTTTACAGTAACATAATGTTCTTCCAATTCAGTTCCATCTTTTCTTTTAGTTTGATCTTTTCTGCCGTCAAATCCAATGCATTCAATTTGTGTGTATTCTAATTTCTTTCTAATGGCATTCTTTTTGCCAACACGTTTCCTCTCTCTTTCAAATTTTTTTTGTCCAACATATTACTTTCATTCAATATCCCCATATCCTTTAAGGCTGCACTTACAATAGCATATAATAATAAGGATCCAAGAACATTTGGATAACAATAACATCATAAGCGAAGAACAAAAAGGATGTTGTAAAATAGTTATGGAACTAAGGATAAATTACTCATCAACAAAATGATTACAGAAAATTCGAGGAGGGCGCAGAAAAACCTAAATATGGCATGGATAGACTATAAAAAAGTCTACGATAGTGTCCCTCACAATTTGATCAAAGAAGTTTTAAATATATAAAATTAGCCCTGAAATTATAAAAAGTTCATAGAAAATGCAATGAAGATATGGAAAGTTAATATAAATCTCCATTGTGAAGAAGGAAATTTGGTAATAGAAGTAAAAATTAAGCGAGGAATATTCCAGGGAGACTCCATCTCTCCCTTAATATTTGTGCTTGCCATAAATCCTCTGAGCACTTTAATTAATGGTTTAGGGAATGGATATCGTATAAATTCGAGGAATTAGAAGAAACCCAAAATAATTTCCCACCTATTTTATATGGATGACTTGAAACTCTGCGCATCAAATAGAGAAGAAACCATTAAACAAATCGAAATCGTTAAAAGGTTTTCTAATGACGTATGTATGGAATTTGGGTTTGATAAATATGCGTTTTTGCTACTAAAAAAAGGCAGAAGAACAGAAAGTGAGAACATAGAAATTGAAGGAGATATAATTAAGGTGTTAGAACAAGAACACACGTATAAGTATCTTGAAATAGAAGAATCAGAAAAAAATAGAAAGCAACATAATGAAGGGAAAAATAAAAAAGGAATATAGAGAAGATTAAAATTAATTAAAATCATCGGAACTGAACCCCAGAAACAAGATGAAAGCCATTAACACCTTGGCGATCCCGGTATTTCATATGGTTTTGGAATTACCGACTGGATGCAGGAAGATCTCTAAACAAGCTGGATGTTAGTGACCTCAGGAAAATGCTGCACGCACACAAGATGACCTATAAAATCAATGTGTGCCACGAATACATGTATCCAGAAAAAAGGAGGAATGGGAGTACCCACAATAGATATAATATACAAAGCTGAAATAATAGGAATTGGGAAGTATTTGAAGGGCAAAGAGGAAAGATTCATTGGATGGGTATATGAGCATGAAAGCTTGAAACCTTCATCAACTTCAATTATTAAAAAAATGAATGATTATATAAGAGATGTGAGAATTGATGAAGAAGTAAGAAACAATGAAAGTTTGGAGAGATAAATAAAAAATGCTAAGATAACATACAAAGAGAAGAAGCAAACCTGGAACAATGGAAAAATCACACATTTGCGAAACACCATAAAAACATACTAGATGAAGCATTCATTGACACTTATAAATCAAATGAAGTAATGATAAAAGGATGGCTAAGAAGTGAAGACGAAAGAACCATCCTAGCAGCCCAAGATCAAGCCCTCAGGACCAACTGGTTCAAGAAACACATAGAAGGGCAAAACATAACGGACAAATGCAGAATGTGCAATGAATGGTCGGAATCAGTATGTCACATATCTGGATGTGAGGTTTTGATGCTGAGGGGCTCATACACAGAAAGACGCAACAGCATATGCAGACTGATACATTATAGATTATGCAGAAAATTTGAAATAAGAGTAAATACAATTAACCACTGGGAACATGACCCAAACAATATAGAAGAAAACAACAGAGTCTTAATACTATATGATTACAATATACCAACGGACGCACAAGTCACTCAGCATATGCAGAGAATTTGAAATAGGAGTAAATACAGTTAACCACTGGGAACATGACCCAAACAATATAGAAGAAAGCAACAGTCTTAATACTATATGATTACAATATACCAACGGACGCACAAGTCACTCATAACAAACCAGATATAGTTATCCACAACAAAACTGTCAATAAGTGCTGGATAATAGAGGTCGGAGTACCGTGGGATGGAGGCGTCTCAGCCTACGAAAGGGAAAAAGAACTTAAATACCAGAGACTGAAATACGAACTCGGAAGAATATGGAGCTTTGACAACATTGAAATAGTTTCAGTCATTGTGGGAGCTACGGGAACAATAAAAAAGAGCCTGGAAAAACATCTCGAAAGGCTCCCGGAACAGGTATCCACACTGGAGCTGAGTATGGCAGTGACCAAGAAGAGCTTGAGTATTTTAAGAACTGTACTGGGATATAGATGAGACACCGAGAAAAGGGAAAATATGAGGATTGTTCCTAGGACTGAGGTTCGGTCCCGAACAATCCCATAAAGTAATAGAGAAGTATATGCCCTTAATTGCGAAAGGAGATTTAAAAAAAAAAATAATAAATAAAATGATATATAGCTCACACGAAACCTGTCAGCTGTTATCGCTAAATATTTATATACAAATCTATTCTGAGAATTTTCCCTAAGTTCAAATCTTCTTCCATAACATCAAAGTTTAATCTTTTGTTGGTTGAAGGACTACAAATTTCTATGGCTCGGGTACTGCTGCTGCAACCCCTTCCCCTGCCCAGACTTGCAATAGATTCAACATTTAACCCTTTCAATTTTTAATTTTTTTTGCGTCCTTCTAGAACCTGTTACTGCTTATCAATTGTCCCAAGTTGATTTTTCCTTTGTTTTTGACCTACAAAGAATTCACATTCAATAATAATAGGTATTCTAATTTTGTATCTACGAGCAAATTTTTCAATATTTTTTTATAACAGTTGCATGTGCAAATGTCAAACATCTTATCATATATGATATGATTTTACTTCACTTTCAAACTCATCTTTTCGTCTGTTATTTGGGAAGATATTTAGTTTTGAAGCTGAATCTATAAGTCTTTGAACTCTTTGAATATATTCCAAAAAGTGCTATGGTTGGAAAGGAAAACTTTCTCCAGATGGATTCCACTTCCCTTACAACAATTCTACAACCATCTTTAGCGGTTACAGAATCTTTCGAAGTTACTTGCCCTATCTATATTCGAACAAATAGATAATGTCTAACAATCTCTGCTTCTGAAGGAATCATCGAAGGCGGAAATTCATTTGGATGTCCAAATATTGAATTATATGTTTTACTTCTAGTAGCCATTATTTTAAGTATACTATTTGCATAAATAATAGTATCTGAAAAAGCATATATATATATATATAAACTAATTAGCACAACAATTATCAAAAGGAATCAAATGCAAACTGAAGCAAATTGCAAAAACAAGATTCATGACTCACGATAAAAATACTGCTCAATATGATATTTACAGAAACTTGCTTTTAGCATCTACGTATAAACAGTAAATTACATTTGGGACACTTTGATATTGATTTTAAAATTGAGAATATGGTAATGGGGCTATATGTGCTAGGTGTAGGGGGTGTCGCACAGCTTTGAAATTTTGCAAACAGTATCTTACTGACGCCCGTGCATAGCGTAGTTTTGACAATTTTAGAAAAAAAGTATGTTTATGACCCACCCATATAATATAATATATATATATATATATATATATATATATTAATATATATTAATACTATAATATATATATATATTATAATATATATATATATATATATTATATATATATATCTATATATTATATATATATATATATATATAAATATATATAAGGGTCTTCCTCATTTGAAAATCTGATTACAATGGTAACCAAAGTGTTAATCTGAACCACAAAGAAACGTGTAATTTGATTTTTGTAATTGAGTGCAGATTATCTCCGGGTATTATTATTATTATTATTGATTAAATTCTGTCTATTATATTTACTGATTCTAGAGGGCAAACGATCTGAACCATCAGTAATTGTCACAAGGTGTTCACAGGTATTTATCAATTGTAGAACTTATATATATAATAATATATATATATATATATATATATATATATATATATATATATATATATATATATATATATATATATATATATATATATATATTATAATATTTTTTTTTATATATATATATATATATATATATATAGTTACAATAGATTTGTTCCTAGGGAACAGGCATTTATAGATGAATAAAAAGATGAAGCATAATTTTTTCAATATATAATGTTTATAACACAAAAAAGTAAATAGAATGAACTAATATAAAAACTAAATATAACGATGAACACAGATTTTAAATTAAACAAGAAGCATCAAAAAAATTACCGATTGAGTGTATTCCATTCTTAGAGTGAGGCATGACACGAAAATTGACTAAAATTTGTTTTAAAGTTGGGAAAACAAAAAATACTGGTTTAAAATATATATAAAGAAGTTAAGATATTTCTTACGGTAATGTACGCGCAACACGACTACACCACACACATATATATATAAATATATAATATATATGATATATATATATATATATATATATTATATATATATCTATATAAATATATATATATATGGCTCCTCGCCATGTGTTTCGATTAAGTTTCTCGGCGTATTAAAATAAAGTTTTTGAGTAGTCAAAACATTGGTCATCTTTATTACTGAGCTGAAAAGCTAGGCAAAAATTGATGTATGATGGACTCCAAACTAAATCTTTGTAGTTCTGAAAATTTTAAAATAAAGTCTTGCTTCTTTTGGTTAACAGTCTCACTTTCGTAAAGTGTCGTTTTGTTCTTCAGGCTGCACCAGTTCTAGCCTTTTTTATATATATATATATATATATATATATAATATATATATATATATATATATATATATATATATAATAATATAAAATATATAGTATATATATATATAATAATATATATATATATATATATATATATAGTATCTCTCGATGTGATAGACCTCCATCTTCCTAATTATGACCTTTGTTCTCGCCTCTGCCAAAAAACTCTCACATTTCTCTCTTTCAGACACTCGTTTACTGACTCAGTCCACTTTTTCTTCTCCAGCCGGTCGATTCCCAAACACACTCACCACTATATATCGCTTAACCAACCGACTATCATTCATTCTTCCCACATGACCAAACCATTCAACATTACTTCATTTATTCTCTCGTTTATACCCCTTTCTTCACAACCACACAACTCTCTAATACGTTCATTTCCTCATTTTATCAATTCTTCTCACACTTAGCAAGCCCCTAACTTGTCCACCTGAACACATTGAACTTTAATCTATACTTCTTATTCCAGCCATAGTCTCACTTACTATACAATAACCACAGGTAACAATAACCCTTCATGCCAAAGACTCATAAGCACCACAGTCAAGACTATCCTTTTTTAATGTCACCAAACGATTTAATGCACCAGCCACCTTCCTGCATTCACAACTTTCCTACTACACTCTGCATCTTCCGTTCCCTTCTCATTCGAACATATACCCTAAATATTAAACTTGGACACTTGTTCCAGTAGCCACTCACCATCTAACATAACTTCACACTAGGACTGTCCTCACTCACAAACCATAACCTTACTCTTTCTACGTTACTTTCAAAACCCCTCCTTATACACCCTGCCAAATCTCTCTTCAGATTTCGCCACACAAAACCAATCATCCGCTTAAATAGGTAAATGGACCCCCACTCATCTCCATTTTATACACATTTCCTCCACCCCCATCTCTAAATTTCTTCATAACCCCTTCCTTAACAAATGATAATGAAACCAAAGAGAGATAACAAACCCTGCCTCACTCCGCTATTAATACGAAACCAATCACTTTTGACACCATTTATTCTTACACACGCCTCACTATCGTTATACACATTTTCGGTTTCGCTCAGAAGCCTACCACCAACACCATATATCATTAACACCTGCCATAGAGCTTCCCTATTAACCCTATCATACGCATGTTGCAAATCCATGAAACCTAAATACAATTTATTCTTCTACTCTCTCATTTAAAGATTATCCACACATCATTCTACACTCCTTAAAACTGCCACCATGTTCTCACCAATCAAATTGCAGTCACTCGGCGCCACTCTTTCGACCAAAATACCAGCATATATCTTCCCTACAACACTCAATAACTAATTCCCATAATATTATATATATATATATATACTATATATATTATATATATAATATATATATATGATATATATATGATATATATATATATAATATATATATATATATTATAGATATATATTATATAAATATATATATATATATTATAGTATATATATATATATATACTATATATATATATATATATATTTTAGAATTCATGAAATTACACTATGGTTTCGTCTTAAAAATATCAGTTTATAAAATTTCTTAAAATTCGTGAAATTACACTATGGTTTCGTCTTCTCGCGTATTTCAGAATGTGCGATAACATGTCGGCCTACTATAAGAAAACCTATGGGAGTTTTAACAATTTTGCCAAAAGAGCGACGATTTTCGTTTTCGCCATTCTAATTTTTTTTTTTTTTTTAAGAATATATCCTGTGATTTTTATTAAAAAAATCGTCTGTTAGAACAATTACCAATATTACCGTTAACGAAACCTATAACTCTTTGGAGTGCAGTTAACTCTCAAGTTCAATGTATGGCAAATCACATTTTGAGGATTGAAAATCTCTTAATCTATGTAATGTTTATCTTGTTACAATTATTTTAAATATAAGTAGGATTTCTTATTTTTATCATTTACAAAAGATTACATTTCTGTCACAATATTGCTAAGGTATTTGTAATCGATAAGACCAGAAATAGTTTAAACTTTAAATGCCCTATTCATATAATAGGTGTTTCATTTAATGGGCCTCCTAGTCAGTTGATTTGAAACTTTTGGTAATGTACTAATAAATAAATAAATAAATAAACCATTATGGAAATAACACATTAGCTTTTAAATTTTATTAAGTTTTATTATAAAATCGATATATAATTATAAATTTTTACATGTTGAATAAATATTTTTACGAACGTGTTCTATTTTATTTTCACCTTTTTCTCACTTATTGGCTTCTGTAAATCGTTGATAGAAGGTTGAGAAGAGTTGCCAACCAAATTTTTAGATTTTTTTAGACGTTTAAAGCTCTTGATGTTATTACTCACCAATCTTTTTTTATTACATGGCTTAAAACTATTGTACTCTGTGACATTATTAACCATAGTACTATCTTTATTCTCTAAGTTAACTGTTGCAGAACAGCTTTGAGTGTAACACAACTCTGCATTTTTTGAAGGTTCAACCAACTTTGGTAATAAATCATGTTTAAATTCTTTATCAAATTGATTAACATTTATACTTTTTATATTTTCTTGATAAAACCCTTTACATTTGGCTACCTGTGCACTTCTTTTCTTAAAGTTTTTTGCCTGAAAGAACAGATATGCACTTTTGCGTTTCTCTTAATTTTGCACCCTGGTTTGGCCGAAACCAGTTCCAATTTCTGGAGTAGCAAACATGAAGAACTGCCCCAAAAAAGTTTCTTATTCATCCAATACCTTTTTAGCTTTGCGTGAAGATCGCACACAGCGATATTTCACCAAATAAGTTGTTTCAAATGTCGTGTGGAAATTAGGCAAATTTTCAATTTTCTCTACTATACCAAATTTTTTACACAAACTTGCCACTTCTCTTTCCAACTTTATGTCTGGCACCTTCGTGATAATGAGATAAACTGATTCATCATTAATTGTATAAACTTTGATAGCAGTCAATTTTCGACCTTGTCTATAAGGAGCTCTCCACAATAGTCACAAGGAAATGGGCAACCACCCCGAACCCAATCCCTCATAGATAAGCACTATTTGCTCTTTTGCTTCGTTATACACCCTATCTCTTCAACCTGTACCTGAACAGAAGAAACCGCCACATTGCTGCAAAAAAAAGAAAAAAACAGTCCAATGGGTTTTTTTTTATTTGAACTCCCTTTTATCAAGCATAATTTTATATTTATAAATAATAAAGTTTCCATATTGGAAACTTAATAGAAGAAAAGTTGATGCAAAATTGTTTAAAAATATATTAACTTTGTAAGTAGAATACAAAATTACCCCATTACAATTGAGTATAAGTTATATTACGATATAACAGTGCAGCCGTGCTCGGATCTGTACCATAAAGACGAATAAATCCTTATATCACCTCAACACAATATAGCCTTTATTATTATAAGTATTGAGGTCTTGTTATGTAAATAAATTTACCAAAAATCGATTTTATATAGATATCATACTAGATATATATTAATGACCTATAATAAATTATATATCCATAGATATTATTTATATTTATATATATAATTATAATAATACTACTATTATATATGCTAAAATTAATAGGCCAATGTCTGAAAGCCGACCCAATTCCAATCCTACAAACTACAAATATCTCAAATAAAGGCCTTACCATTGCTCGCGAAATCCCTGGGTAAAAATTTAGTCGGAAAGTATATCTTAAAAAAAAAAAAAAAAAAAAAACATCTCCAAAAATGAATAATTAGAACAGAAAAGAAACATTTTAAATCCTTAAAAATTTAGTAAGGAAAATGTAACAAAAAAAAAAATTAAAACAAAAATTGCCAGATATAATTCCCATAATTCCCAGCTTAGGAACATTAGTATAAATATACTACTACAATATATAAATATTTTAAATTCATATTCGTTCCACCTCATATATATATGTATATATAATATATTACACCACACTACATCATCACATAATATCCTGGCCAAAACTTACACGCAATGAGGCGCTCGAAGACGACGAACATCAGAGACGTGTTTCCATACCCCGTAGCCGGCAGGAACCCCCCGATCGGCGCCACAATACCCTCTCATAAAGCGGTGGTCCGGTAACCCTCTCCGGATCCAGGAAGGATAATTACCTACACACCCGTTCTTCCCCACTAAACCAGAGACCCGACTCCCGCATCGTGCCGGCTTAATACCACCTTGGTTATTCCTTAGTAACCAAACTACAAAAATACGTTAAATTAATATGAAATCTTCTATTTAAACGAAGTACTATAAAAAGGTCTCTATAAATACTATACTCATTCATTCACGATTATTCCAAACAAATATATTTGCTTTTTAATTTAATTATTCTCGTAATTACACTGACCAAATAAATCATTACTCAGATTCCATATAAATGTATTCTTTCCCCTGTTACATGTGTATATTTGAAAGTGATTTTTTTTACTTCACATTTTCCGCAGTCTGAAATCCAGCCAGCCAATGATTCCTTCTCCGTACGTGTACGTTTGACACCCCGAAGCTCACCTGGCTCACCAAGCAATGCATCCCCTATCATATATATATCTACCCTACTAGATATATATTATATACATATTTAGTACTTATATATTTATATATATATATAATTGTATATATAATAAATTAACTATCCTATATATATATAATATAATATATGTTGATAATATATATACTTTATATATAATAATATATATATATATATAAAAACTACCACATATGCGAAAATATGATCTTGAGAGTGCAAGAGTTAAAGATACAAAAATATCTACTTAAAGAGAATAAATGTGAGTTCAAAAAAGAAAAAAATATAAGCAAAGTACATATTCTATCATTTTTCCAAAGTTACCTAACTACGATCGACGGCTTCTGAAAACATCTATCCGCCTCCCGATACATAAGCCCAAATTACCAGTAAGAGTATTGAATCTAAAAGAGAGGTTTGAATTCCCATACTCATTTTCTATGAATAAAATATTCCCAAATGATAATCTCTCTTATTATTAATATATTTAATAAATATTATGTATATATTATACATAATAATATAGAATAAATAATATAATTAATATATATAAATAACATATAATATATATAATATTAAAATAATATATCCTTAACTAATGTATATATATATACTATATAGCATATATATATAATATATATAATACTAATAATATGATAAAATAAATCCTAATATACTAAATATATATATATAATATATGATAATTAAAGATATACTTATAGAGTAATTAACTTCAGATATTATATTATATACTATATAACGCTATAACTATAATATATCATTTAAGACCTCCTAATATAATAAATTATAATATAATAATTTTTATATATTTTCTAAATAAGAGAGAGAGTTACAGGAATAAACAAAACGTTTAGTAGTTTGCTTATTCTGAAATTTTTTTGTTGGGGGGCTGTCTATTTCCCCGCTCAACTCCAACGTGTAGTGCCTATTGGACGATGCCCCACTTGATAAAATATAATATAATAAAAAATTACACATAGAACACATATAAATAATAAATATATATATATATAAATATATGTAATAATATATAATATATATAAATATAGCCAAGTCTAGAAAACAAAACAATATCTTCAAATAAACTTCGATGTACTACTATAAATACATTGTGTTAATCCTTATAGTAAATAAATATATGCATAATGTATATTAAAAAACAAAAAAAAAAAACTATCTCAAATGGTGATAATGATTACTAAAGTTATTCTACTTTTTTGAACTTTAAAATTATAGAAATGTAAAAAAAAAAAAATAAAAAACAAAAATCGAAAATTTTGATATAGCTTCGACCGGCAACCATATATATATAAATATATATATATATATATATAATATATAGAATAATATATAAGATATATAATAGTTATATAAATATATACATAAATATATAAGTATATATAATAGTTTACCTTTTAATTATATATAAATTAATATATATTATAATTATTATAATATAATAAATATTAATTAGTATAATAATCATAACGCTAACTAAATAAAATAAAATAATATATATATAAAATATATATATAATAACCTGTATATATAATTATAATAATATAATAAATATATTATTTAAATTATATTATATACTAATATATATACTAATATATATACACTTAAAATTATCATAATTACATAGTCCCGCTTGAGGCGACAAGCCCTTTTGCCCCTGTCCCCCTTCTTGAAAATGGTATGACAAAAAGTCCCGCTCTTTTTGAAAGTCCCCCGCTCTTCCCAGAAATCCCGCTATTTTCCCTTTCCAAATAAATTAATAGTTACCAAAATATAAATTAAAAAAACATAACCATAAATTTATATATATAGTATTATTTATATATGTATATATATAATATAAATTATCTATATATATATAAATACTCATATATGTAAATATATATAATATAGTATCAATTTACGAATACGAGTTTGTATCAGAAAAGATCGCATCAGTGGGAAAATATATACTGATTGATTATTTGACAAGCTAATCTACAAATATATCTATTATACATTATCAACTCCATTTCGATAGTAAAAGAGCTTAAACAGCTTATGCACGATATTGTCAGACTTGTGTATAATACAGCCTCCTTGAGATACCAACAAAACAAGATGGCTCTTAATGCCTCTATCAAAAAGATGGTTGAAACTATATACCAGGTACTTAAAATCATATTTTTGAATCTATTTAACTGAGTATCAGAACAAATGTCCCAGGAGGTTTTAGAAATGTTTATTTTGAAATCTCGCTGCAAATATCCGGCTCATTTGCATTTCATATCACAGCAGGCAGTTCTATCACAAACCTGTTTTGATAGCTAGGGCGTAGCAATAAAGACGTAGAAATTATAGTAGAAGTATGGAAATAAAGAAACATTACTGTCGACGAATAAGACCTTCTGTTATTCACCACATTCGGCTTCGAACACCACATTTTAGCAAGCTTATAAAAATTAGATGAAATTCTGAGGATATGTCATAAGAAAAATAAGTTGTTATATTATGAATAGGTTTGACAGTACTTGGATCATGCGTGCATTTCAGATGAGAATATTAAGATTGAGATTTCGCTAAAGTAAAAACCCCAGGTGGTCACAAATTCGAAAAACAATGGATTGAATGTAGAAAAAAATGTTTTTACCCAACCCATGAATTATCAGATCGTTTTGACGTTGCGTTCAACAAAATATACTGCAATAAGTAGACCCGAATGTTCGAACTATACAGACAAAGGGGAGTGAAGATATTTATTCCATAAAATCTAATATTCTCATCTACAATTTGTCGCATTAGTCAATATATCCGTTTGCTTCCTGAAACAAACAACCTCCAAATGCTTGTTTCTATTAATAAAATCTGGACTCTAAAAAAAACCCACCCAAACCATCAAACTATGAAAAATCTTCACAATCCAAGTTGTGCAACTTATATTTCATCCCGCAATTTTTTAAAATCGTTCCTCCCAAACGGCCTAGAAAATAATTCACTATGATAATGTACCTAACTGGAAGGAAATAATATTATAACACCACCCGGCTAAATGCGGTTATAAATAATAGTAAACAAAATATTATATTAAAATAAATAAAAAATATAAAAATAATAAGATATTAATATATATAATATATATTAAATATTATTATTATATATATATATAAATATAAGCATAAATATATTGAACTAATATATAGAATAATATTATTATAATATATATAAATGATATATAAATATTAATAAAAGATAAATATAATTAAAATATAATATAGTTAATATAAAATATATAATAGTAAATAATATAATAATATTAAATAGAAATGTAAAATTATTAAAAACACTAGCGGTAGTGTTAAATTTAAGCCTACTAATATATATATAATTAATGACATGATTAATATATTATAATAAATATAGAAAATAATAAGTAAGTAATATATCACTACCATATATAAATACAATATATATATATATATTAATATATATATATAATATAATATTATATATATAATGAGGGATTTTCCAACGATTTTAAACTACCAAATAAATCTGGTACAACCTTTAAATAAATATATATATAATATAATTTATTTCAAAGGTAATTACACTGGCAATGATAGGATGGCTCGTAGCCGAACCGGAACAACAGGGCGTATTTTTTTCCATAACCCTGAGCTTGTACACGACCACACAGCGGCACAACCGTAGGGCGGCGAAGAAACCCCGCGACGCCCACAAAATACCAAAGAGCGGGGTTCCGGAGACCTTCCCCGGAGGGGGGAAATCAGTCCTACCCCGTAGTTCCCCGAAGGCCGAGTTAGCCCGGCTCTACAATCTTTAGAATTCTAGGGTAGTCCTTAACTACTTAATATTCAAACGAACTTTAATATAAAGTCAATTTATTTTAACCAGATACACGCCAATAAAAAGTCTCAAATAAGGCTTCTACTCATCATTAACCCAAATAATGATCCTAACATTAATTACTTTTTTTATTTATTTATTTTTGTTAACTCTTCCCTAACTTAAAATTATATCCAGGATCAAAAGCTATGGCCTTTCCCTTGTAGCTTATTGTCATTTTGGGCATTATGGATCGGTGGTTCTATTTACATGGGTGCCAGCACTTATTAAAGTTTAGACCCAGCAATTATCCTCCAGCATTGATTCCTCGCCCGTGAGCGGGGTAAGGGTTGTATATTTGACTCCCGGCCTTGACCAGATGCGACCCCACATAAGCAATTTAGAGTAGAAATAGAAGAACATAGATGAAGATAGAGGAGATAAGATAGCAAACCTAGAAGGTGTGCAGAGATAGAGAGGAAATAAAGAGATAAGAATAATTCACAACAACTCGAAATTTACTTTAAAGTGGTAAGATTGGATGGAGAACAGAGAGAGGATAAATTAATAATAAGAAGAGGATTAAAGACTTTACCAGTGACTCGCATGAAAATTTGAGCATAGCATAAGAGACACAGAAGTGAAAAGACAAAAAAGGAGCGAAACGGAAAAAAAAAGGAAGAGTGCATAATAAATGAAAAAAGATCAGGCAAGAAACATAACACGGGGGGTATGACCAGACGACCCCCCGGTAAGTACCCCAGCACGGGGGGACACACACCGCGGCTGGAGTAACAAGAAGTAAGAACCGGAGGATGAACTGATTGGGGGAAACAAAGAATTGGTGAATGTCCCATGGACGCGAGTGTTCGTATGTGAATAAGAATGATTGCACTGTTGAAAAGGTCCAAGTGTATCAGAGAAATAGTATTATAGATAAGCGATGAGAGATAGGAATAAGGAGAATTATGATTAAATAGAAAAAAAAGATAAAGATAAATGAGTGAAGAGATAATGAAGAGAGATTAAAGACCTTGATTATTTCTTGAAAGCATACAAAAAAATCATAAGAAGAAGAAGACAGGAAAGTAAACAAGTACTGATCAAGGATGGGCGTATAGGGCGTGATAATGGGGGGGGGGGGCGGCAGTGCGCGAGGGCCCGAGGACGAGCCCACGAGAGAGATAATAGATATAGCGATAGTAGAGAGAGTATAGATAGAGATAATGATGATGATAGATGAGATAAGATAAGAAGAAGAGAGAATAGAATATAGGAGAGATAGACAGAAGTTGATAGATAGATAACACTGACAAATTCTCGGCGGGAAAGATAAGATAAATAAGAAGGCCAAGGCGCGGAGAAACCACCCAATGCCATAGCTCAAAAACGACAATAGCGACAAGGAAAATGTAGACACGGGGAAGGCAGGGACTTTCAGGGAGAGGGAAAAAAAATAAAAAACCAGTCCCGCAAACTACGAGAGAAGACCAGGGAAAAAGAAGACAGGGGGGAAGACCAGGGGTGGAAAAAGGAGGAAAGGAAAAGAAAACAAAAAAAGAAAAAGGTAAACCGATAAGAAAAGTTCGAGTAGGGGGAGAGCCCCCCGCAAGGCCGGAGAGCTGGACAAGAGAGGATAAAAATAATAAAGTGAAAAGATCAATAAAGAGAAGTACTAGGGAGAGTAGGGACGGTAATCAAAGAAGATAGGAAAATGATCAGAAGAAACAGGGATGGTAGCACAAAAAGAAGACACGCGAAAGAGGCACTGACGACACAAGTGGATGGTCTAGACTCTCCGCAGCGCGGACGAAGAAACTCCGCGACGCCAAATGAACCAAAAGCGGGCGGAGGACCAGCTCCAGGGTTAATGCAAGCCGATCCCGAGGCCCGGGGAACCGAAACCCACGCCGCCACGGCGGAACCCTGATGCCTGTAGGGTAAAAAGAACAAAGAAAAACCGAAAAGGGAATGAAGAAAGCTGTCGAGGTGACGAGGAACGGAAAAAAGCGCGAAAGGACGGCGACGCATACACGGAAATAACAGAAAGTGGATAGAGAGGGGGGGTACAGGGCCACCATAAAAGATGTAGCACAGGTCCAAAAATGGGTGAAGTCCTGTGCCCGAGCGAGGTAGGGTGAAGGTAAGGGATGGAGACAGGGCCGCACGAGACAAATAGACCCAGCAGTCCACCAAAGTCCCAGGGCCCGAGCGGAGAGAAATGCCGCCACCAGAGCAAACTAACGTACCAAAGAGATAACAGAGGAGAAATAGAGCAAAAAAATAGGATGTTAAGAAAGATATAATATAACATAATTCTGACAAATTCCAAATCACTCTCTGCGTGCGTCGCATGCTCGTCTACCTCTCCTATCTCAGAGCATTCCTCATGCTATCATCTGACATCTCCTCTTCGGATGACTGAGATCTCGTCTCTCTCTCTACTCTCTCTCTACTCTCTATCATCATCTCTCTCCTCTACTCATGCTCTCTGGACAGGTCGAGCGTCTCTCTCTAGGTACTCCTCTCTCTTCATTCGGTCTCTCTACTCTTACTTCTAACTCATCTACTACTACAGCATCGTTACAAAAAAAATAATTTACAAATCTATTGATGACATAGCATGGAGACAATATAACTTATTCTTCATAGTAGAACGATTGGACAGGTGAGCCACCGGGGGGGAGGCGCCGTAAGGACAAGATAAATAGTGAATGTAGATTTAACAATAGTAGCACAAGGTTATCCGAATGCCCATTCTTGATAAAAGAAATCATGCATTCAAGTAGATAGGGCT
Organism: Trachelipus rathkii; assembly: GCA_015478945.1. Taxonomy (NCBI): domain Eukaryota; kingdom Metazoa; phylum Arthropoda; class Malacostraca; order Isopoda; family Trachelipodidae; genus Trachelipus; species Trachelipus rathkii. The sequence continues at coordinate 524 of JABUQX010120825.1, read as the reverse complement.
TGATTAGATTTTGGAAGTAGTTCTGCCAGAGGAGTTGTTGAGTGCGATAACCCAATGCGTGATTTCGAAACTTGACAAACAGTCTTAAGAAAGACATTTAGAAAGAGCTTGTGTAATTTCTCAAAATGGATATAATGAAATAAAAAAATAAATAAATTGATAGGAACAGTTAAAATTTTATAAACAGTTATAAGATTAACCACCAATACAACCGATGAAAAAGCATGTTTCAATATGTACTTAGACTATGTTAGTCAATCTAATGCAAACCCTGCACCTCGTGACCATACACTTATGTTATTAATGCATTACTACATAGTCTTCTCTTGCGCGATTTACAGTATATAAAAACAATGTACTTGTATCAATATTTTTATGAATAATTCAGTTAACTTGTTCCTACGTAAATACATAGATTCATTTGAATCCCAGATACTACACTAAAACGTCGACTAGATATGCCACTAGATATTGCCAGCAGTTCATATTCTGATCTCTATAATCAACTTGCCATTATCTTCTCA
>JABUQX010120824.1:0-17972 GCA_015478945.1 Trachelipus rathkii | reverse complement strand
AAAATTACCGACCCGACTCCGACACCGCTTCCGCTGTAAAAAAATTATAATTGAAAAAATTAAATATATATATATAAAATACTAATTATATATATAATATTATATTAATTAATATTATATACTATATATATATAGTATATTATATAATAATATAAATATAATATATATATATATAATATTATATATATATATATATGAGATTTGTTTACCGTTTACTGCTATAGTTATAGTGAGGATATGTGGTAGTAACGGTTATAATCTAAAGTAAATGGTCAATTCATGGCACAATCTTAGGGGCGTGCTCAGTGTGAGAAGCGAGCTAGTTGTTTGAAGAATTGATAAAAATGAGAAATAACGATTAGGAGAATGTTGTGTGGAGATCAAAATTAGAAATAGATGAAAGTCTTTGATATGTTTCATCATGTGGAAAGAATGGATTAAGTCGTGTTTAAGGGATGATATGTGAGTCTGCTGCGGAAATCATACGCTGGGAGACCTAGAAAAAGTGGATTGAGTCCAGTAAAGAAATGCCGGAGGAAGAAAATGTGAGTTTGTCAGATAGCAAAGAAAGGGCATGAATAGTGCTCATGTGAATGCGTGTTGGTAGAGGTATTGATGACCCACCGTGGGCCAAAGGAATTACAACGCCCACATCTGACGATATGCCTAGTAGGTCCGTCGCTGCCCCGGAAGCGTCTTAAAGGGTTTGAAGCGACGATTCACAAAAAGTATAAAGGAGTAAGGCTGGGCTTTCTTTTTCCGACTTTCGTCATGTATTCTTCTACTTCTTTCTGTTTCTAGTACATGTCACCTAACCCCCAGTCATTGTTAGAGAAAGGGTGAGATGAATGGATGATGATTTATATATTAATATATATATATATTATATAATATATAATATTTATACTATATAATAATTAATATATTATATATTATATATATATATATATATAATATACATATAATATATATATATATAATATATAGTATATATATTATATATAGTATAATAATATAATATATAATATATATATATAGATATATATATATATTAATTATATATTATATATAATATATATAATATATATATATATATAAATATATTATATATATAATTATATATATTATATAATTTTATATACATATATATATAATATATATATATATATATATATAATATATATAACACGAATATATATAATATATATATAGTATTAAAATAATATATATATATATTATAATATATATAATATATATATATATTAATATAAATATATACTAAAATATACTATATATATTATATAATATATATATTTATTATATAATTAATATATATATTATATATATATAATTATAATAATATATATATATTATATATTATATAATATCTAAAATATATATATAATATATAGTATATTATATTATATACTTTATATATAATTATTATAGCATATATAAATATATATATATAATATATATATAATATATATATCATATATTATATATATATATATATATATATACTATATTGAATATTTTATAAATAATGAATTATGAATACTGTATATATTGCAAAAAAAATTTCTATATAATTATATATATTATCATATATAATATATAATATAAATATCATATATATATACAATATATAATATTATATTATACTATATATATATATATATATACTTCAATAAGGGAAAAAATAATGGAACGATAATAATAATTTGAATTAAAAAAAAATGATAATTTATTCATATAAAAAATATTCTTAATTCTTAATCTCTTAACAGCGAAATGATTGATAACTTCCCTTTATATTGTGTGAGCTATGCGTGATGAACACTCATTTAAACCAGTTCTGTTAGTTTTTCTTCTCAAGTAGATTGAAAAAGTAATGTTATGCGATCAAAATATATATTTTTTTCGGAGTGAACTTTCTGAGTGAGGTAAATGTTAATTAAAATCCTTAGCAATTAAAATGCGTTATGTTAATATTAAATCTAACAAAAATTAGCAAAATTTTGGATAGATGTCGATGGAAAAATAACCTTATAAAGATAAAAGTATGGACTTTGATGCCGAACTTGCTGCACCTCTACACTGGTTGAAAAATCATCAAGAATATAAATTGTATGCCCATATTTTTCATTTAAAATTGATCTCTCACTTTTTATAAATTTTTCATTAACAGAAAGCAGAATTCTGTTGCAACTTCCAAAAAGTTTGAAATGTTTCGTTGAATGTTTGCTTGAAAACCCTTCTAAACAATCCACACATTTCCAATATGATTAAGGCAGTGGCTAAACGAGTTATTAAACTTGTTCAAACTGAATTTAAAAAAATGTGAAATAAATTAAAAAAAGAAAAAGAAAAAACTTATATGCAAATTTAGCTTTCGCCTAATACAGAAAAGATCTAAGAGTTTTATAAAAGGTTAATATCTTTGATCCATTGAAGCTCCTCTTAAGCATTTCAACATTTTTAAAAATTATCATTAGGTCGAAACAATCCATCGAAATTTCCACCTACCTTGTGTCGCCCATTGTTTTGTCCATATTGTGTCTGGGAAATTCTTTCTTTTTTTTGTCTTTAAAATAGTAGTCGCCTTGGCAATCTAAAATAAGCATATAGTTGCATTCCGAGTAACCAACGTTTTTCAGTTAGTTGTAATTACATGAATCTAACTGGACCAACATCTAACCCCTGATAGTTTCACAGCTTAAACACCCTAAAACAATTTCTTTTATTCCTTTTACCAGCCATATATGTTGTCCCAACATAATATATTTATATCAAAGTCGGCGCTTTCACTTACCCTTAGATCACGATAAGGAAAACAACATACAGGTTAAGAAATCAGACCTTCGGGAGACGTCCCAAGGCAACTAAAAATTTATCATAAACAGCCCATGCGACAAAAACACTAACCTTACAATCCACACGCCTAAGGCCCTTTTTCAATCCTCGACAACTAAACAAATGTCAATATATATTATACGCGCAACTACGTAACCAAAAAGTAAAAATCTTTTAGCTTATGTCATCTAACCACAATAAATACTTAATAATTACTATATGGTAGCCACACATGCATTTACGAATAACAACTGGAAAAACCCCACTTTCACAGGTCAGAATATACATATGTGCACAACAACCATATATTATCCAATCCTTTCTTTAATGTTGAAGTGAGTCACAATCAACACTTTTTTAAAACCCATTCAAAAAATGTAAAACCTATGCAAATGAAATCAAGTAGCACATCGTACGTCTGACATCTTCCAAGAAAGACTGTCGTCGTAAATATGTATATGACTTTGTACATTTCCCCTATGATGGAGAATTGAAGGACAATGCATATGAACATCTCGATTTTGAGCAGATAGCCGCAAATGGACGCCTTCGACATTCTATTCGAAGATGGGATTGTTCGAGGAGTTGAGGAGCAGGAAGGATGAACATACAGAAGACAGAGACTATTAACATAACCGAGGGAAAGATATCAAGGGGATTGAGAATATGGGAGATGAGAGGAATTGTGAGCTGATAATAACCATGCAATATCTCGTAGGAGGTGCTTAACAGAAGGTGAGAAGGAGAGAAGAGATTACGGCAGAATGAAAAAAGTATGGATATTTGAGAAAGCGTATACCCCCATGGAATGAAGGATAGAAAACATCGAAATAGAGAGTTAAAAAAGTGATTTTTTTAACAAAACTTACTGAATCCCACACTGCTGTACGGAGCAGAAACATGGACAACAAGGAGAAGAGAGGAGAGTAGAAAACAAGCGGCGGAGATGAGGATATTGAGAACTATGATTGGAAAGAGTATGAGAGACAGAATAAGGAATAAATATTAGAGAAGATATAGATTGAAGAAAACACTGAAGATGGATGGGAGATTGAGATGTGTGAGAACATTTGCGATCAGGAGGACAGGAAGGAATCAAAAAAGATGGGAATCGGACAACCAGCAGGCAGAAGACCAGGGAAAGATCCGAAGAATAGATGGCGAATCGCAGAGACTCCTTGAAAGATGTCAGCCTACCAATATGAGAGCACTTCAGAAAGAAGAGGAACTATGATCAGAGAGGTGACGTTCTGGAAGAAAAGCTTCGTGGGGCTGACAGTATGAAAGAGATCCTTCCTTGGAAGAGAATAAGAAGATAAGAATTATAATATATAATATAATAATATATATAATATATATATATTATTATAATATATATATATATATATAATAAAAGTATAATATTATAATAATTATATAATATATAACATATATATATACAGTATAATTATATATTATAAAAGTATATATTATAATATATATATATATATATATATATATTATATTATATATATATATATATATAAATATATATATATAATATATATATATAATATATATACTATATAATAAAACTAACTATAGTATTATATAATTATATATAATATATAATATACTGATATATAATATATATATATGATAATATATATATTATTAATAATATATGAACAACACCACTTCAACTGAAAATAGAAATCTTCACCAGATACAATATGTTTCCTCATTTCTATTAATAAAAGCATATACTCTTAATTTGCTTTGATTAACTATTATTTTATTAGTATTAAAATTTATAATTAAGAGACTTAAGCATCAAAAAATGTTGATAACTTAAATAATTTAGGGAAAGGGTCTTACTCGGATAATATAATATTATATATAATTATATTAATATATATAATAATAATAATATATATAATATATTAATATATATATGTATTAATTATATATATATATACATTATATATTATATAATATATATATATATATACTATATTATATATATAATATATATTATATTATATATATATATAATAAATAGACTTAAACTTTTTCTCCCCATAATCCATGGCGATGGCTCTTGTATCTCGTGCCACAATAGCATACCGTGACATTGCATATATAAGGCTTGGTAAAAGAACTCTCTTCTCCTATACTCTAACTAATTATTCGCTCTGCCGGGCGAATTCGATGCAGGGGGATATTATTCGACTGGCCAAGAGTTCATTCACTAAAGAACGGATCAGTTGCTTGCCCTTCTTATTCTCGCTCTGATAATAAAAATTTCTGCCTTCTTGTCCAAAAACCATCTCGTGAAAAACGTCTGCTAAAATCTGCCTTCCCCCCTATCCTTCTGACGGTTGCATCTGCCAACACTCCTATCTGAAAAAGCTAATCTTATTTGGGTGCTTATTTTTCATCTATCCACCATGGACATTCCGGTCCCCTCTCCTGGCTCCATCCCTCTCAGGTATTCCAATGTTCAATCACCGTCAATTCACTCGATGATTCGGAAGTACATGAATGAACTGAGATCTATGAACTGTTCCGAAGGCGCAGTGCCCAGATGGCATTCCACCTCGGGTTTTGAAGGAGTGTGCTTCTGAGCTGGCGCCTGTCCTAGTTCAACTCTACTCCCTATGCCTAACACTAACACTTTGCTCTCAACTGCGCAAAGCGCCGCTTCTATTCACCCAATTCCCAAAAAAAGGTAGCCTCTCTGATCCTTCTAACTATCACCATTCCTTAACTTATTTACTACTAAAATCTTTGAAGACTGCCCTTAACTCCATTTCCCTCTGATGCATAAGAATCTCAGTTCCTTCTTTCAGATCATCAGTATGCTTTCGACGTTCGAGATCGACTGGTGATATCCTTTCCTATATCTCACTGATCTCATGTCTTCTTGCCCTTAAGGATCATGGTGGGTCTTGTGTGTTGCGCTTGACATATCTAAGCTTTACAGTATGGCATGCTTTTCCTACTCTTCTAAGCTACCTGCCTTTGTATTTCCTCCTTCCGCTTGCTTACTCTTGTCTAGTTTTCTTTCTATCTTCCATATTTCACTCTTGTTATGGAGCAACTCTTCCCTTTCTTATTAATTGTGTTGTTCCTCAAGGTTCTTTCCTTATCTCCAACTTTTTCCTTCTTTTCATCAACGATCTTCTAGCCTGCACTTCTAACTCTGTTCACCTTTATGCCGATGTCAACTCTCCATTCTCCCACTCATTCTAAATGTACTCCCTCGTTTCTATCTAGAGTTTCCTCTCGTCCTTTTATCACTTATCTGGATTCCAATTCTCTGCCATATTGTCGGAATTTCTCAGTGGATCCGGGAACCGTAATCTTGTGAAAGTCAACTCTTTGAAAACTAAACTCTTCATATCTCCCTCTCTAAAACTGTAGCGCCCTCCCAACTTATCCTTATTCCCTTGCGGCTTCTAAGTCCTACCCGAAACAACCATAAATTTCCTATACTCTAAACATAAATTAGTGAAATGTCTTGAACATGCATAGAATATACAGATGGGTCGATTGTGTCTACAAACAAGCTGGGAATTCTTTCAGTTGGAGAAATTTCATTTAATCCTCAAATTTCCAGTTATATAAAAGTCTTATTCGTCCCTGTTATGAAATTATGCCCACATTTGGGGTTCCGTTCACCTCCTGTTTGGCAAATTGAACTAAGGTAAGTAGCTGTATTAATACTGTCCCATTACTTTCTGACTCTCTTGACCCTCTGTCTCTCTCTGCGTCGTGACGTCGTTGCCCTATCTTTTTCTATAGTAACAAACGCATGGTGCTCAGAGAATTGACCCTCGCATTTTCCTCCACCACTAATACCGTCGCCCTCGGTAATACAAGAGGCTTGTTTCTCTCATAAATATTGTGAAGATTGTGAGACTCAAGATCACTCTGTGTGGTACCTCCTTCTTTCCAGCCACATCTGTTTTGTGAACTCCTCTGCCTTGCTTTATTTTCCCCCCTTTATCGTTGTTCATCTGTTCAATCCCCGGCTCGCGCCCACCTGAGGAATTCCGTTAAGGCCAGAACAGGTGAGTACTTTCCCATTATTTTAATGTTTCTGTATTAAATTATCTATTTTTATTTATTAGTTTTTTGTTGCCCCGCCTTTTGAATAACATGCCCGTGGAGTCGCGTGTATCATGTAAAAAAAAATACTGTGTTAATCCTATCATATCATTATGTTACACTCCTATCATTTAACCATCCTACTCATTACAGTATCACCTATTATATTTATTACATAATTTATAAATACATATACTATATATATATATATATATATATATATTATATATACTGAATATATAATATATAATATATAAAACCATAAATTAAATATTAAGAAATTGACAATCTAATATCATCTACTCTCTATATATAAATTATATAATATTATACTATAATATATATATATATATATATAATAATTATATATTATTATATATATATATATATATATATATAATAATATATATTAATTCAATTAAATAAAATACATTTTGAAAGAATTTTCGGAAAATATCTATTTCGTTGAAAGGATATTGTACTTTAAATCAATCATATAAATGAAGTTAATGAGCCGATCATGTTCCGCCAGGCGAAAGCTAAGTCGATATTTGTGAAAGAAAGACAAAAGGACTTCCGGCAGTGTATCAATATGGTCTACCAATGTAACGAATAATACAAAATTATTAAAGGAAATGAAATTCTTAAATCCCGAATTTCTATATACATATTTATTTAACTTATAATTTGAAAAAGCTAAATTTATACAACGTGCGTACAATATATTTGATGCCTTATCTTTTGGAATTGAATAACAAAAATTTTCAACTTTCTCTTCGAATATCAATCTTTAAAATTCGACACAGCTGACTTTCGATAGTTTATCATCTACTAGCTCCACTTCATAGCGCCTACAAAGGCCGTACAATTATGCGTCTGGGGTTGGAACCCCCCACATCCTGTAACTTCTTCCCAAACAGCTATTGATATTAACAGTGAAACCACTCTATTGCTGGAAATAGCGGTTGCGACAGGCCCACAAGCAACGCAACCCTGAGAACACGCTGCTCAAGAAACTATGTTTTGCTCCGGGAGCCACCAGACTCTTTTTCTTTAAGCGAACACGGACCGACGCGTAAATTTTTGATATACTCACCCATAACGCGATGGTAAAGGTTTCTTGTCTCCAGTAACAAACTGAAACAGAGACGTTCACGCTTTCTACTAGAATGTTCCTCGTTGAGAAAGCATGTGAGAAATATATATCTTTAAACAGATATATTTATTTCCTTTCGCGATTACGGTATCGATATATCAAATTTCAATATTTTCTATCGTTAAAAACTCGGAAAATATATAATTTGCCTCAATCGATTAATTTGCAAATCAGAGAAATACCATAAAAAATTATAGCCCCAGTTCGGCTAGCATTATCATCAATTTTAAAAAGGAACTCATCAATAAAAGTATATTTTTTATGGGCTAGAAAGCGACTTATTTTTAGTAAATTTAATTTAAAGCCCCGAGAAAAACCCCTTTTCCTATTTTGGCTCGGTCCGGCCGGGGCCAGGCGCCGCCGGCCCGTGCTTCCTTACAACATTGCATGCAAAACATAACCCATCACTTTTTCAAGCAATATCTCTAACATATAACCGTTAATCTTACACTGAACAGTTAGCACATTAGGAAACAATTTATCACAACATGTAATTGATCATACTAACAACATGATACTCTAGCTAATAAGTTTCACATCAATAAAAGCTAACATAGCATCATCATATAAACTAAGAAAGTAATGTATAACGACAAACATAACACAACTTACACACGAATTAACTGCTATAACATTAACAAATTTCCACACTTAACACCAGAACAAAAAATCAATATTGCATGCAAAACTTACCTATTCATACTTTTATCAAGCTATACTTCTAAACTATTAACGTTAATCCTTACTAAAACAGCATACAATTTCAGCCAAAAGAAGTATTAACCCGCCAATTATCATACAGACCAGACGACATATCCCAAGCCCTAACAAAGTTTACTTCATGCATTAGTTAAATATTTAACAAAAATTTCTCATAACTTTACCTAAATATGCCATATATGTAGCAGAATTTATTGCAATACAAACAAAGATTTTATCCCAAATCATAACATAAAAAAAAGGATTCTTGAGATGAAATTTATCAGTACAAAAGTTTCATATAGTTGTACCGAATTATACAAACAATAAGATCAGTAAAATCAGGTTAAATCAAACCAACCCATCCCCTCCCTACCCCCCGATCCATCCTTTCCTCAATGACCTTTCATCTTCAATCTAATGATTCAGATTCAACATATCGAATACCCATTTCGATAAACATGTAGTACAAAAATAAGTCTTATATACATAACCATACAATTTATGCTAAACCGTGATTTTCACATAATAAATTAACATAACACATGACTCACAGAATCTAAGAATAATGTACAATGACAAACCTAACACACCTTACGCTCGAATAAATACAAAATAACAAGTTCATACTAAACAGTAAAATACCTAGCAGCAGTCGACAAAAAATCTAACCTTATTCACACTTTTTCAAGATATCTCTAACATATCTAATAATAATTTACATTAAAACTATTGATTTACGTCGCATTTGAGAAATCTATTCATAAACATAGCACAAAAAAAATGATGTTCTTAGATACTAACCCAGCGAAAAATCTAAACATAAAAGACAAATGTTCTTTCACATAATTAAAGCTAACAAAGTCATCATATTAACAAGAAAATAATGTTACAACGACAAACTTATCAGAACTACCCACTAATAATGCAGTTAACGGCATTAACAAAGGTCCATTTCAGCCAGTAAATGTATCTAGCATAAGTTGGCTTACAAAACCAGTAAAACCTATTCACGTATCTTTTTCAAGCATATCTCTAACAAATTAAGGTTAATTTACATTAACACAGTAATAATTAACAAAATTTATCATTAACTAACCTAATTATCATACAGACCAACGAAAACTGTAAACATAACACAATTTCCAACATAATAAAAATAATCCTTTGAAAATAAACATTCATCTAATCCTAGAATCTAATGTAAGTTTACTTATTTTTGAATAAGCTAGAAATCCAGTAAGATCAGACACCAGACCCTCTCTCCCACCCTCCCTCCAACCTTTTTGATTCATTATCTATGCATGTCATATTTCGAAGTATTCATTAGCTAAACAGACCACAAAAATAAGTTTTTTAATACAACCCATCGAATATATGCTAACACAACAAAGTACATTAATAAGCTAACATAACATAACCTTAAACTAAGAAATATAATGCAACACAAATAACCGCTAACACCACCACCGAAGTTAATAAACTACTAAACACTTAACAAACTTCAGCCTAAACAAAACAGTAAATACCTAACACTTCCGTAACAAAGCAACCTATCCCACTTTTTTCATAGCATACTATTCGAACATATCAACTGTTAACTCCACAAATGCTTTTAATAATTTAAAAGTTTGCTTACCGAAAGCTACCTACCCCTCCTGACAGAAGATAATGCCCGCTTACCCCCTTCGGTTGATCCACCTCTCAGGATTACACCCTTTCATATCCCGCATCCCCTTGGGTTCTGCTCGGGGAAAAGTGCGCCTAGTGACGTGTGTTGTTCTTAAACTCTTAGTATAATGAAAGCTTTATCGGTAAGCTTAGACGTATGTAATCATTACTATGACTGTGATAATCAAACACTAATGTTAGAAAAATGATGGTTTGTATGATACTTTACATGTTTAACTGACTGATACTTAATAAAGTGCCGGTAGACTAAGTTGTTTTAAAATTAGAGTTGCCCAGAAATTCTTAATAATTTACTATTATTTATATATCTATATAAATTATATTAACAATAGAATAAGGATAAAAACCTTCTTATATTCTTAATTTTTCTAATTAAGTTCAGTATAATTTCGTAAGCATATAGCTCGTAGCCTCCCGCGGTTAAAATGTTAACATGACCATGACGGTAATAATGAGTAGTATTTTGACTCATAAATACTCGTGTATTAATGTAGGCTTATGACTAGTAAGAAACCGTAAGACGTAGAAGTACTATCTCACAGAGATGGAGGGGTTTTTACGTTCTCTTAGGTCGCGGTAAAGAACATGTTTTTACTCAACTTACTTAAGGAGCGTAAAGCAGAGTTTAAAGAGAAAGACGTATCGCACAGCACGATGGACTGAGGGGGTCTTTGGGGTAGCTTGCGGGTGTACTGCTTTTTACTGCTTTAGGGGTCAATAACAAGATCTTTTTTCATGAAATGTTCACACACCAAAAACAGAAAAATGGGATGCTATATGAGTTTTTTGCAACCCTCCGCAGAATATTCTTCTCGTTTTGCGCGGGTTTAAATTTTATAGAGACCTGCGCGCGTCTTCTCGCGTTCGGTTTATCCGATGCTTGCAGAACGCGAGTTCCGCTATTGTGCTGAAGTCCGAGCCAGATTTCCAGTCTGCCTCAAGTCTTTTGAGCGCACACGATCATAATATTCAAAACACCTTGTCGAACCGCGGGCGGTTGCAACCGGGTTTCCCTGGGCTTTAGCGTGTGAAGACGGACCCCTGGCCAAGTGGACCGGGTGGGGGCTTCAAACGGATTAGCAGTACACTTGGAAAGTGTATTTTAATGAGTTACCGGCTACGAATAGTGCATTGTCTGCACTCATACTTACAGCAGGAAATACCCCTTCGATGAATCTCTAAGATATTCACGATAAAAGTAGGGCTCAGCTACTTTACGATGTACGAGCTACGCCACGATATATGAACCAATGTACTTGTACGCTCAAGTACAGGAGTTAGCTAGCAGAGTGGGTGGAGGGATAGCGATTATAAGACCAAAGGGTGAGGGACTATCTGGGACATGAAAACATGGTCACGAACATATGTGAAGCACTCAAGGAACGTATAATGGTCATGAGTCATAGAGCATAGACAAAGATGGCTGCCAGAGGCTTAGGAGTGAAAAACGCTCATGAAAGTACATGAGCATATGGTACGCATAAAATACAGCAACTCACGCCACGCTATATGGCGAGGATGTACAGGGGAATTAAGGTCCCCTTAGTGAGGCGGAGGGGGCCCAGTCCGCCCAGGGTTAAGACAACACGACCATGAAAAAAGCCCAGGAACGTAGCTTCACACCGGATAGGTGCTGAAAAAGCACTCAGGAAAGACGATCGGCATTAGCTGGACACTCGATTCCAGATGGCTTGCTTCTGAGTGTGAGCGTATTAGGATAGAAAAAAGGACAGCGTAGGGGAGAACAAAGGAAGACGTAGTGGGAAAAAAACAGTCATGAAAGTACATGGAGCATTTAATGCGTTAGGCGAATATTAATAAATTATCACTCACGTACGTTACATGGGCGAGTACCGGAATTAAGGGGCACCCTAGGGGGCAGCTCAAAAGGTAAAACCGCAGACATGGAAAAGTACCCGTTTAAAGCAGCCCCTTGCAGGATATGAGGTCCAGGAAAAACACCTAGGAAAGAGCCTGGGGTTCATGGAACCCCCGTTCCAGCTCGCTGCACTTCCGTCATGGCTACTACTCAAGCAAACCAATGTAATTGTAATTGCCAGTTCTTGTAAAAATAATTGTGAATCGCTAACCAAAACACAACTTTTTGATCCCCCCTTTTATTTTTTGTAAAGATTTCGAGTATAGTTACTAAATATTACTAATATAGTATATATATAGTATATATAATAATATAAATATATTATAAATTGTATATAATATATAGGTAATATGTAATATCATATATAATATATTATAGTAGTATTTAGCTCTCTTATTGCTCAATTTTTTTTGTCTACCTTTGTCAATGAAGAGCCGCTCTCGAAAACAAAAAAGAAAAAGAAAAAAAGAAAAAAAAAAAAAAAAAAAAGTACTGAAAAATTAGAGAGCTAGGAAAAAAGAAGGATAAAATAATAGAAATATTTGAAAAGAAGAGAAAAATTACCTCATTAGTCTAGAAGTGTTTTGACCATATTTTCAGAAGAGAGAATGTTTTTTGGTTCCGACTTCAGGGTAAGAGTAACAACTTAAAAGAAAATGGGATAATTTCTACAATGTGTGGACCGATCTTTAATATTACAAAGTTCCACTTTTACATTTTAAGATTAGATAATGTTTTAATAGATTACATAAGGCGATTAACAAAATTGTTAGCTTTAAAGCGTTTGGTGAATTTTGGAAAATTAAAATAAAAAAATGGAATTAAAAATAAAATGTGGAATAGTTAAATTGTAAGGTCAAGCTGCGTTTCTCAAAGCGGTAGGGTCGAATTATATGAAGAAAATTTTCAGAATTTCTTCTTCTAGGTGCAAGCGGCTAAAAACCCATTTTTCCCATAATGTGTTCTTTAACACATTTAGCAATAAGTATTTTACACGGCACCGCTCTGCGCGCATCGCGCATTGTGCCGAGCGCGTCAGCCGACGGTCTGCCATGCACCACACGCCAGCCGCCGGTGTATTTAAGGTCTGGTTATTATGTTTATTATGTTAATAAATTATCTAATGATAAAAATTTCATTGTATAATACCTACCATAAAGATAAAAAATAATTTTTTGAATGCGAAAAAAAACTCATTTAAAGTGTGAAGACATACAAAATTTCAGCTTTATACGATCAATTTAACTTCAATTTAATGGTAAAATCTAAAACCTTTATTTTCTGAATTTTTAATTTAGAAATTTTTTCATTGATCCCTTATATGAATATTTAGCGAAATACTCTTATAACAAAATCTATAGATATTAAGATTTCCATGTTGCATCTGATATCATATCTATAATATATCAATATTAATATATATTATAATTCAAGATATATATATAATTTATATATATTTATATATAATATTATATACTATATACAACGTACTATCGCGCAAGCGTGCGACGTAAGGTTGTTTACACGGCAACCGTTCGCGCGCAAAACGCATTCTTTAGCGAGCGGTCTGCCTGTGCATTTGTCTCGCAATCTGCTATGCATCTACCCTATGTGATTATTTTATTTTTTCATTTTAACCTTAGAAAATATATTGTCAACCTAATAGTTACTACAAGATTAAAATAATTTGAATAATAATAAAAAAAAAAATAATCTCATTTAAGAAACATAACTTAAAAGTAACAAATCGACTTATGAGAGTCACAAATTTTAAGCTTTTAAAATAGAAATAAAATCTATTCTGATTTATTCCCCTTTGAAAATCACAAAAATGCATTTCTTAGTTTTATCCATTTAGGAATATATATATAATACTATTAGGTAATATATATATATATATATATATATATAATATATATTATATATATATATATATATATATATATATATTTAATATATATATATAGTTATATATATATATATATGATATATATATAGATATTAGTATATATATATATATATATATATAATATATTAGTAATTTAATTATTATAATATATACCGTAATTATATATTTAGATATTATTATTATTATTATATTAGTAGATATATATAATATGATATATATAATATAATATATTATAATACTGCTATATATATATAAATATATATAAGCCCATATATATAGATATAGTATAATATAAATAGTAGATTAATATAGTATATATGATATATATAGGACCTTAAGTAAACTGTGGTTCTCAAAATATTTAAGTATTGGAAAAGGTATGTAGGATTAATTAGTTTTAGGTAAAAAAAGAAACAAATTAACCAACAAATAAACAGTTAATTTTAAAAAGAACTTGATTTTATATATTTTTCAGGCTTTTCAAAGTATTGTTTATTATTTTCCAATTATTTTATTTAATTTTTAGTTTATTATATATCATTTTTTTTTTTTTTTTTTTTTTAAGATTACCACCACTCACGGCTGGGCCTTTCAAGGAGGGGCAGGAAATAAAATACGGGAAAACCCACTGGGTGTCGCGGGGGTTCTTCCGACCATCCCCTCGGGGGTATGAAACATCCCCCCTCTGTCCCCGTCGGCTCAGCCCCTAAAAAAACTTAAAATTTTCCAAAAAAAAAAAAAAAATTATTCACCAATTTTAGGGGCTCGAGCCGACAGGGAGAGGGGGGGGAGTTTCATACCCCGGAGAGTATGGTCGGAGGAACCCCCGCGACAGCCAAAGACCAAAGAGCGGGGTTCCGGAGACCATCCCCGTGAGGGGGGATTAGTCCCCCCCGTCGTCCACGGGAGGCCGAGAGGGACCCCGACTCCTGCCATCTTTGCGGTTTACCCCTAGGGTATTCCTTTAGTTAAAAAAAGTAAAAAAGATTACTTCAAACTTACGTTGAATACATAAAATTTATCGAAAATCATTTGATTTCTTTCCTTCTTGATCTTCAGTGCTTGTTCTTAAATGTTCAATAATTTAAGAATGTTTACTGCTGGACACTTGCCGGTTGCTCTATCCTACAATACTGTGAGTATTTACTAAAAAAGCTGACCGATTGATTATAAGCTATATAGTATAAGTAATATATATAATATATAATATTTATATATAGTGGATATATAATATATATAGGGTATATATAATAGTATATAGTTTATATATATATATAATATATATATATATATATACTATATATATATATATAGGTGATGTATATATATAATATATATATGTGTATTAATATGGTAAACATAGCGTCAAACTAGATTTTAGAATTTAATAAGTTGCTAAAAATATTAAAAATGAATTTGAAATTAATGAAGTTGAAATCTGAAAAAATATAAAAAGTAAAGTTCTGTTTATAGCAAATCAAATTTTGTAATTTTTCTTTACCTAATAATAATAAAAGTTATTGAATTATTTTTCCAATAATAAATTATTTTGAGAACCACAGTTTACTTAAGGTCCATAATAATATATATATATATCATAGTATATATATATATATAGAGTATATAGCATAACATATCATATATAATATTAGACTCTTAGTAGTAATATATGATAGTAATATATATTATATATATATATATAGAGTCACTAGATGATATCTTTGAGTCTGCTGGCTGCAAATATAGTTGAAAGTAATAAAAGTGAGGAAAGCATTCCTTTTAAAATAAAAATAACGATATGTCCGTCTAGATTGCATGATTGGCGTAGACAGAAATTTATCAGAAAAAGAAAAAAAGGATTAAAAACATCAGGAAAGGACTAAAGAGAGAAAGAAGAATGCAGAGAAACTTCATTTCTGATATAGATCTACATCTATTGGAGGCTACCTGGTGAGCCTGTATTATATATCAATAGCATTCTTAAATAGAAGTTATCATTCATTGGCACTTACATCCCTTACAGCAAGTGATGAGATGATTGGAAGTCAAGTTGAAAACCCTCAGATAGTTCAGCAAAAGCTGTTTGTTGGCCTCGGCTTCACAGTGCAAGGGAAAAAGTTAATTCTACAACTCTTCCGAAGACTACCTATTACCTTTTATTATTATATTTAAACTAGCATTATTAAATGGAGTTTATAACATCATTCATTAAATATTTTTATCCCTTACAGAGAGTGATGAGGATGATTTGGGGAAATCGAAAAGTTGAAAACCCCGAATGAATAGAAATCAATTTGCGTACCTCCTTCAGGGTGCAAAAGGAAAAATGCCCACATCTACAGCTCTTGAGCTGCATTACTTTCGTATTATTATAATCTAAGCGCTTCTTAAAGGGAAGTTATATCTTTCTCTATTAAGTAACTCTTTATGCCTTACAGAAAGTGGTGAGGATGATTATGAAATCGTAATTGAAAAACCTGGGTTGGATTTCAAAAGAGCCCAGCATTGCGTGCCTCTTCAGTGTGAAAAAAAGGGCGAGAAAAAATATAATGAACAGAAAATTGGCAGCAGTACTCGACAAGCGTCAAGTAAGTGAAAGAGAGGCAGTCCATCCACTTAATGCATTTTTAGAAGCAGTACATTTAATTCCTGCTGATTATGACATAAACAGAACATTTTTCAGAATACAACGAAATCTTATCGCAGGCAGACACAGTGCTAATTTAATTAAAAGCAAGTTTTTAGAATTAAACTCTGAAGCTGTTTCAATTCATTGGGATCCTAACCTCATAGAAAATTTATCGGGTGAAAAGGTTGAACGTCTAGCTATTATAGCCACTTCAAACGGAATAGAAAAACTTTTAGCAGTTCCACATATTCCAGAAGCCACAGGCTTGGAAATATGTTCTGCAGTGATAGACGTCATTGAACAATGGAATTTAAAAGAAACGGCTCAAGCATTAGTTTATGATATTACAGCAGTAAACACAGAAAGAATCCACTATTCGCATAGAAACGAAATTGAACAAACACCTACTTTTTATGGGATGCCGTTATCATATTGCTGAAATTATTTTGTCTATAGTGTTTGGTGAAATATTTCCCTCTTCAACTGGTCCTGATATTCCCTTATTTAGAAAATTTAAAAAAAGTTGGCCCAAAATTAAAAAAGAAAAATTCACTGATGGATTACAAGACATTAAAGCAGCCATAAATGAAGTTAATATTAAAAATGTAACAGATATTTGTCTTTTAAAATTATCTGAAAAAGTGCATGGCTCCGTGAAGATTATAAGGAATTTTTTGTAGTTAATTTTATTATTCTTGGGACACCAGATTCAATGCAATGTCAAGAAACCTGGAGCTTGTCATCAAGCGAGATGGATGGCGAAAGGAATTTATGCATTAAAAATTTACTTATTTCGTGAGCAATTCCCACTTGAACCAGAAGAGTCTGACGCATTGCTCGAGATAATTACTTTTATGGTAAAGTGTTACTGCACTTACTGGTTCAAAGTTTCTTGCCCTGAGAAGGCTCCTCTAACTGATATAAATTTCCCGAGATTGCTAGTTGATTATCCAAATGAAAATATCTCCAATAAGGCAGTGAGTAAATTTATGAATCATCTCTACTACTTGAATGAGGAATGTATTTTATTATCTTTATTTGATAATGAATTGAGCGATGA
>JABUQX010120823.1:0-14734 GCA_015478945.1 Trachelipus rathkii | reverse complement strand
CTACTTAGTTCTCAGATAAATATTGCTTATATAATTACGCCTTTAAAATTTATTATCAAAGGAAAAATGGATTCTCTAGTAATAATATTGAAAAAATTTGACAACCATCTATTATTTATTAAAATTAGTAGAAAGTTTTTTTTTCGTTGTTTTTTTTATTTTAATAATGCAATTAAATTAATTAATATATTCTAGAGATTATGTAATTTATTTTTTATGAGTTTAAACAATGGCCAAGTTAAGTCCAGGCAAATTATCCATAACCACAATTCAAACCTCTGAGACGCTTGTTTATAGTTTTAACTTGGATAACCAAAGATATGACTGTGAAACTGAGTAAATTTAAATATACAGATATTGACTATGGCTGAAGTTAATCCCAACTAGTTATCCACAACCACAATCACCTTTGAGGAGCTTGTTTATAGTAACTGGATAACCAAGATACCAGGATAACCCATTACCTCTTATCTGACGTTTACTTTCAACTCTCCTATTTACACACCCTGCCAGAATCTCTCTGACCAATCTCTCTCAAAACTCTCTTCATATTCACCATCATTCGCATATAATAGGTTTAGGGCACCCTCCACTCACCTCCATTTCCATTTATCATTCTAACCATTTCCTGCCACCGCCATCTCTAATTCTTTTCATAACCCCACATATACAAATTGAGTAAACCAAGGGGGGACATATCACAATCCGCCTACTTCCGCTATTAATAGTTAAACAATCGACTTTGACACATTTTTCTTACAGCATGCCCTTCACATCTTCATACATTATTTTTGATTCCATTCAGAAGACCACCACCCAACACCAAATATTACTAACACCTGCCATAGAGCTTCTTTAATAATCCATTTGATACGCCTGTTTGCAAATCCATTTATAAAACTAAATAAATTTTATTCTCCTCATGTTTTCTCAGTCATTTGTGTTTCATGTGAAGTTTGTCCACACGATCCTCTACACCCCTAAAATTGCTACCTTGGTTCTTCACCAATCAGTCCTTCAGGTACTCGACACGCACTCTTTCGACTAAAAAAAATACCAGCATAATATCTTCCACAACACTCCATAAACTAGATTCCCTATTAATTCCTACAGGTTCCCCTTTTCTCCTTACCCATTTATAAGGACTATACTACTCTCTCCATCCATCAGAACGCGGGGTTTTTTTTTTTCCCCACAACCCCTCCCACCGCCCCAACGACACATTTTTTGACAACCCCCCCCCCCCCCCCCCCCCTTTTTTTTTTCCCATAAAAGCTTTATTACACACCTTCCAAATCCAAGTCAATCACCATCTCGACCCCAGATTATTTGATCATTTTTCCACCAGGTATTTCATTTCCTACCTGCAGATTTATATTCTCAAACTTCTTCACCTTCTACCCATTACCTCCTCCCTTGCTAATGAACCTCATCCCCAAAATACCTTTATTCCCCTTCTTGCACTTTCCAGCAAACCCACACAGATTCACTATCACCTCTTCATTACTAGTAATGTTATGCAAACCGCATAGTGGTTCTTCCACACTTCACTCACATCCATTTCATCAGTTACAAAAGCACCACTCTATTCATTACAAAGCACCATTCCTATGTCATTATCTCTAAGGCAGGTTCCCCTTTTCTCATCTCTGAACCTTTCGCGCTTCCTCAGAAGTAGCTCCTTTTCCTTCTAAGTCCCCATTCACCCTCCTTCAAAACTTGTTCATTTACCTCTTCTTTTTCTCCTACGTATGGCACCTTTTCAATTATTCCTTTTTTTCTTCCTTATATAATTCCAATCATCTTTCATTTTTGAAACTTCATCATTGGCTTGTAAGTACATTCAACCACACTTTTTTTATTACTTTTAAAGGCTTGCATCACCTCTTCATTCCACTACTCACTGTTAACATTCTTACTTCCTACTCTTAGCACATCCACATACCTTCTTTGCCCTACTAACAACTGCTTCCTTCATTTGGCTCCCAGAATTGTTCAGTTTTCAACTTGTTCACATTCAACTGATATTACTTGCGAGTGCTCATAGAAATTATCCTTATTACCTTGTCACTTTAACTATCTCCTCTTATTTCTCCCACTTCTCTGTATCACCTGTCCTTTCCATCCAATAACCTTGGATGCTGACTGTGAACTGAGTAATTTATAATATACAGATACATGACTATGGAGAAGTTAAAAGCCAACAGTTACCACCATGACCAAACCATCTCAACGTACTTCATTATTCTCTCATTTACCCATTTCTTCACACCACATAACTCTCTAATACGTTCATTTCCTTCATTTTAATCAATTCTTCTCAGACCTAGCACTACCCCTAAAATTGTCCATCTGGAACACATTGTAACATTAGATCCATACCTTCTTACTCAAACCATTAGTCTGCACTTACTATACATTAAATAAGTAACAGCATATCGTCATGTAAAACCCCTAGCACACCAAGACTTGAGTCCCTTTAACAGTCCACCAACGCTTTAACTGCACCAGGCACCTTCCGTGCCAATTCGAAATTTCCTAACTACCACTCTGCGATTCACTGTTCTAACTTATTTATTTTTTACATAGAATAATTATAATGATGATGATAATCCCAAAACTAATTCCTCCTCACTAATTTAACATCCACACAACTTTCAACATCCCTGTGTTCACCAACACAAAATTCAATCGATTACCTTTATTCGGATCCAATCCGCCTCTATAAACACAAACTCTAGTATACATATGGATACTCTTGTGTTTAAATAAAAGTATACTTACACACACACCTCTCTCTTCACAGAATCAATCACCTTCTACCATTCTCATTTTCTCTGACACCCCAAAACCACGCTGTTATACCATCTGCTTTTCTATCACTAGTCCAAACCATTTAGCCCCCAACACAATCAATCTGAAGCTCCTACTCACCCCATTTCAAAACATCATTCAATATTACGAAAAAAATCGTACTCTCTTCCACATTTCCCTCAGATGGACCATACGTGCGCAAACCACACATACCCTGATCTTTTCAAACTTAAATTTAACCATAGAAGATTTCTAGTACTCACACACACAGCTACCATAGCTATGTATCACACGTCAATCATCAAAATTGCTCCCACTTCCTTCCTTTTTCATTCCTTTCCACCCAGCACATACACACATTTATCCACACCACCACTCATTTGCGCCGCAGTTTCCTTTATCTTTGTTTCAGTCTCAGCGAGCAACCATCAAATTTGCCCTTTCTAATACATCCTCACGCTCTCTCCGGCTCTCCTCAAGCAGTATTCCTCATGATATTCCACTGTCACCCATGACGGATTAATTACAATTTTAAGCGAAAATAGGAAGGGGTTCCGTTCAATTTTGTTTTTTATGTTTTTTTCATACATAATTTTTAATTTATATTTAAGACAGCTATCAAATTTAATACAAAAAAAATATTTAAGAAAAAACACTTATATTTTACTAAGTTAATTTTATTGTGAATAAATCTGTTAGTTAAATAAAAAAAAAGATGCATAAATTGCATAGAAAATTTGAAAAGAAAAGCTATAGTTACTAGTTAGTACTCACAGTTATAAACTGCGGCAGGTTTATAGCTACAGAAAGAGACAAGACGATTCCAGACCACAGAGCGAGCAAAAGATAGAAAGAAAAAAAAAAAAAAAAAAAAAAAAAAAAAAAAAAAAAAAAAAAAAAAAAAAAAAAAAAAAAAAAAAAAAAAGAAAAAAAACAAAAAAAAAAAAAAAAAAAAAAAAAAAAAAAAAACAAAAAAAAAAAAAAAAAAAAAAATTAAAAAATAAAAAAAAAAAAAAAAAAAAAAAAAAAATAAAAAAAAAAAAAAAAAAAAAAAAAAAAAAAAATAAAAAAAAAAAAAAAAAAAAAAAAAAAAAAAAAAAAAAAAGAAAAAAAAAAAAAAAAAAAAAAAAAAAAAAATAAAAAAAAAAAAATTAAAAAAATAAAAAAAAAATAAAAAAAAAAAAAAAAAAAAAAAAAAAAAAAAAAAAAAAAAAAAAAAAAAAAAAAAAAAAAAAAAAAAAAAAAAAAAAAAAAAAAAAAAAAAAAAAAATTAAATTAAATCTCTTTATTTTCTAAATATATGTAGTAAAATATAAAATCTTCAAATTAAATATTTATATAAATAAATATTAAATATAAATATACATTTAATAAATTAAGTATAAGATCTAACTTATATAATATAGATAAAATTAAATAATATTATTTATTCCAATGTATATTATTTTATATATTAGATATATTTATATATTAATTTAAAAATATAGATTAATAATAAAAATAAATGGAAATATTATATACGTAATATAATATAAGTAACGACGTTACTGACTTGATATATCAATTACTATTATACAATATAATATGTTGTATAAATTTAAAATAATTATAATAATTTATACTTAGATTAAATATATATATTAGATAAGCATAATATAAATAATAACTATATGTAATATTAATATATATAAAAAAATTATAATTCTATTATATATGTATATATTTATAATATATAATATAATATTAATATACTTAAATAGTCTATGATATATAATATATATATATATATAATAATATATATTAATATATATTAGTATATATATATACGATAAATATTATATATATATATATATAATTAACTAGATTTTTAAAATAAATTTATTAAAATAAAATTATATAATATATATTAAAGAAACCAGGAATCAGATAATAGAAATATATATTATATAAATATAATATATAATATATAAATATATATATTATATATATAACATATATATAATATAATAATAATTATTATATTATTATTATTAATCTATAATTATAAAATATAATATATATAATATTAATATATATATTATTAATTATATATTAAACAATATATGAAAACTTATATAGTATATATACATCATATATATATATATTTATATTTATAATAATAATACTTGTATTCATATTATCAAATCGTTATTATCTAATATATCCATAGTGAGTATATACTTACAATATTATACCTCTATAATATATATATATTATAATACTCCGCGACCCATTATTCATGGCTCAGATGTTATCCTATACGGTATATATTTCTCCTATCATACGGTATTAATTATATTAATTATATAAATAATTTCAATTTATATAAAGAATGTCTAATTTAGAATATATTAATAATATCTATGTAATAAGATATTAAATATATATATTATATTATTTTTATATAATAGATAATATATATTATTAAATTATATATTATATATATAAATCAATTATCTATAATAATAATAACTATAATACTAATAATACAGGGGTATAAAGGTAAACTATTATATAAAATATAATTATTATATAAATTATATTATATATATTTATATAATATATAATATATATCAAAACAAATATACTAAATATATATATAATATTACTGATTATATAATTACTACCTTAATATTATACTATTATATCTTATATACTATATTATATATTATAATAAATATATAATATATATTGACATATAACTATATATATAACTATTTATATATATTATATATATATAAGTATTTATATCATAAATATATTAAATTATCTATAATTATATATATAATAATAGCTAATAGTATATTCCTATATAATTACTTATATATTACTATATAATATATATAAATATACCATATATATAATATATTAAATTATTAATATTATATAATAATTATTATATATACATTATATAACTAATATATGATAATTATATTTATTTATATGATATGATCTATATAATATAAACATATCATATATATCATAAGTATATTACATACTTATATATATCTTATAATATAGTATATATTATATTACTACTTATATATATATCATTCTATATTAATATATACTTTTTATTATATATAATATTATTATTATTATATATATAGTGTTATATTATTATATAATACTTTTGAATATTATACTATTATATAAATATATATATATATATGTAATTATATTATATCTTAGTATGCCGTAATCCCCACATGAACATAATATGATAAGTATACTAAGTATGAATTCTATTTGATTAGCTAATAGGATATTAATATATAATCATATAATAATATTTATTATTTCCAGTATATTATACATAGCAATGATATACTTATATATATTTACCTACTATTATATATATATAATTATCCTTTTTGAACTAGTAAATCTTATTGTTATATATTATAAATTATTAAATAAATCTTTGATATCAAATCTCTATATATAATTTTTAAAAACATTATTTATACTATGATACTACCTTCTTATTATTTTACTTTTATAATTTTTTGTATAGACTTAGCCTAGATATATATATATACTATAAATATATATAAATATATATATATCCCATTCTAAATGGATTAAAGATATTTTTTTTCTTCTAATGCGTTTTTCGCCACTCTTGCTCATAACTGACTTTCAGTATGGTTATAGAGCAGACAAGTAGTAATTTAAGGCTAGTTTCCTCGCTAAATCTTTCTTCTTTTTTGTTTGCAAGAGGATTTATCTGAATAACGCTGACTCCCGCCTTCCATATCAAGTGAATATATTGCTATAAAGTCAGTATCTTCGTTTTAGGATTTTGCATTCTGCAAAGCAATCACTGCCATTTCTCTTCTAAGCCTTAACTCATAACTACAAAGCCAATTAAATGATTACCTGAACCAATTTTTTGGATCAGATTTCAGGAGCTAATCAGAAGATTTCATTTCATGTTTTTATTTTTAATTCATTTTTTTTTCACAATTCTTGTTAATTATTTTCAGATTAAATTGAGTTGACAATTGTTTTTTATAAATTTTAGTTTGATTTAGTCTTTGAAAACTAACTTGAGTCTAGGATCTACGAATATAGTCATTGGTAACAATTTGCTAGACAAAATTTTGTACAAAGGTACCTATCTTTCTTTATTGGGACATTTGCACTAGTGGCATGCATATAATTAGTAAGCTCTGCATCATAATAACCTTTTAGTGGAGAAAAGCATGTGACATATAATGGCTGGAGCAGATCCGTACAATGGGATGGAAGGTTCATTAATGCTATATTTTCTTTTATAGCTAATTCTATAGTTTTGATGCTTGCATGGCTTAAATGACCATCCATTTTTAATAAGGCTTAAAATTTCTATTCGGTTTTTGATAGATTATAATGCTTGCATGGTTAAATGGCAATACATTACATATCTCATATATAGTATAATATACTAAATTATTAAATAGTGGCCTATATGTACCTTATATGTTGACTCTCTTTTACAAAAATATATTTCAAAAGCTCATAAAAGGTTTTAAACCTTCTGCAATGGTCAGCAAATGTCCATCGTTTCCTTTTGAGTACTAAATATCATTATTTTATCACCATATATATAGTAAATATATATAGATGAATATTAATATTATACCTCCCCTATTCATTATTTATCTTCCTATCATATATCATATATATATATATATATACCATTGATCTATGGTCTTAATTACTGACACCTTATATATATATATATATTTATACTATAAAAAAAAAACTATATATATATATATTCAAACACATATTCTTATGTATATATTGGAACAATACAACAGGCCAGAACAGTCTATAGTTATCTGCGATACTGTTTGAGTTCATATGCATAAGTGCTCAATGAAACTCATTTCAATAAGTTTTTTTAATGGACCGCTAAACTGTTCCTAAATGAATTAGTTTCTTTTTATTGTTATAGCACCCAATGGTAAAATCTAGTTTCATCTAAATTCCAGAAGCACTCTGGTCTCTGACACATCTAGTATAGAATTCTGTATTATATTTCCCCACGTTATATAAAGAAAGTTTAATTAATAAAGCCGTATATTATTATATATATCACATGAACCACACTTCGTCACTGACATGGACATACCGTTCTATATTCTTCGACATTTATTACAGTTCCTTTTCATTTTAAATTGTGAAGTATATATTATATATATATGTCAATTCAAATTTCCTTTCACTCCCCTAATCATCAACAAGGTATAAAGGTGTTAATATTAAAATATTTTAGTAGTATAAGGGTTATAAATGTATTATTTTCTAAGTTGATACTATATAATGTAATTGCATACACTAATTTCACAGAATACTCTTCATAGAGTTGGACCAATAAACCCCATATGCTCTACTCATCTTCTTATTTTTAGTTTTACGTAATGACCATACAATTTTTTCCTTCTAAATGCAAGTCCAAGAATACATTTTTCACATATGTTTATCGATATATATATTAGTAGTATAGGGTGGAAGACATTGTGAAGGTTTAATTGACATGGCGTTGCGTTATGGAACTGTAATTAAAAAGATATAATGCTTTGGGAGAAATCGGTTAATATATATATTGATAAACATGACTTGAAAATATATAGTTATGTTAATAGTATATATTATATAGTATATACTTATATATGATGATTTATAAATGTATTATGAAGGAATAGCTTTGGGGTAAATATTTTAATGATTTAACCCATGGTGAATTTTTTGATTTAGTGAAATAAATATATCGTATATATATATATATAATACTACTTAATACAAAATTTATCCCCCCAAGGTCCCCCGTTATAGTAATTATAATATTGTTGATTAGGCGGAATAATGTGTAATTTATTGGTGTGAGAAAGGTTCAAAGCCGTATAGACATTATAGTATGATATATCTATTATATATATATTTGTAACATTAGTTATATGTACCATACCACCTATCAATATTTTACACTAGTACTTATATATCAGTTCAAATTATATTACTAGATATAGAATATTTATTTTTTATAAATTTGACAAATTTTTCTGGAGAAGAGAGAAAATAAAATTTCAAAAGAAAGATATTTGAAATTTTATAAAAAATGAGTTATATTATATATAATCATATTATCCCATTGTGAAATGATAAAAATTGAAGTATGAGATATTAATGTTATTTAAAAAAATTGTCTAAGATTAAAGGGTCTGTAAGCTAATATGAATTATATATATTTAATACCTATTTAAATAATAAATTATAATATCTAGGTTTTATTATATTAGGCTAACACTTTCTTACCCCAAAAAGTATGGTGCTATAATTCAGAATATCATACCCCGTACTTGTGAGTTATTTATATATTTTATTTAGGTGTATTGGTTATAATATACTATAGGTAATTTATAATTTACTGTTTTGTATATATAAAAAAAATCAATTAAATAATAAAAAAAATTAAACAAAACTAAAATAGCCTATCTATGCACTCTATTCCTTATGTAGTTTTATATATTCAGGAACTTAAAAGCTATAGTTTATCTAGATATGTGAAATTAACTTACTTGGGGTAAATTTTGAAACTTTTTAGATTTCAATGCATATTTTGATTTATTTTATTATTTTTGAACTAATTAATTTTTATATTACATACCGTAAGTTAACTAAATACCTTAAATCTATTGGCACTTTTCATAAATTTACTTAGAACTAACTTGGGGTACTAATCTCCTAAGTTTTAGTATGGGATTTAATATAACCCCATTTCATTAATGAGAGAGTAGGATGAATAATTATATCAATGATACCATATAGTGAATAGTCATGCAATTATGCATATCCTTATTATTTAATTACCACTTCTAGTAGCCCCCAAACATCTGCATACATTTAACAGTAACTCTTTGTATTGAGATTTACCACCAAACCTTGAAAAATTTCCCCTTCGCAAAGTACAACTAATAAGTTATATTTTTTTTGAAATCCATCCTTGGTTTTTTTTAGATTGACATTATTAGATTGTATTCATTTTCTGTACAACTGTTTCATTTGCAGGATACAGATCTGTTCCTCTGAAACCAGCAGCAATTGCTTATTGTAACATAAGTTTCATCCATTATTTATTTAACAATGATGAGAGTACAGACTTCAGCTAAATATTCCTAATTATTTTGATTATAATAACAGAACAGTAATAACACCAGCACCAGCTTTTCTGTGTGACCTGGCTGACCATTGCTGTAGTGATTTAAAAGGAAAATTGTATTTCTTCTCTACTGATTTCATATATTCCATTCCTTTCTACATGTACTTCTATAATAATTTCAGGTAGTGTATATATATATATATATATATATATATATATATATATATATATATATATATATATATATATATATATATATATATATATATATATATATATATATATATCTTTCTTTCTTTTATCTTCCTTTTTTTCCCCAAGACTGGGGGTAAGGTGCGTGTCATGCATCGGAAAAGAAAAGTAGTAGAAGAATATGACAAAAGTCGAAAGGAAAGCCCAGCCTTACCGCCCCCTCTGTACCATTAATTAGCGAGAACTCGTCACAGACAGAAAATCCACCCTAGAGCTTCATGGGACCGCGACGGACCCTCACTATGGTAAATCGTCAATGTAAGGGTTCATCCCTTGGCCCAGGTGGGCCACAACCATGCCCCCATACAAAACCCCGCCATTCTCTCCTATCATGCACCTTTATTCTCGCCTCTGCCAAACTCACATTTCTCTCCTTCAGACATTCGTTCACCGACTCAATCCACTTTCTCTTCGGTCTCCCAGCCGGTCGGTTCCCAACACACTCGCCACTATACATCCGCTTAACCAACCGACTATCATTCATCCTTTCCACATGACCAAACCATCTCAACATACTTTCATTTATTCTCTCATTTACCCCTTTCTTCACACCACACAACTCTCTAATACGTTCATTCCTCATTTTATCAATTCTTCTCACACCTAGCATGCCCCTAAGATTGTCCATCTGAACACATTGAACTTTAGATCTATACTTCTTATTCCAGACCATAGTCTCACTACTATACAATAACACAGGTAACAACATACCCTCATGTAAGACCCTAGCGCACTCAAGACTTAGTCCCTTTACATTCACCAACGATTTAATTGCACCAGCAACCTTCCTGCCATTCACAACTTTCCTACTACACTCTGCATCATCCGTTCCCTTCTCATCCAACACATACCCTAAATATTTAAACTCAGACACTTGTTCCAGCTGCTCACCATCTAACGACTGTCCTCACTCACAACCATAACCTTACTCTTATCTACGTTTACTTTCAAACCCCTCCTTTTACACACCCTGCCAAATCTCTCTACCAATCCTCTCAAACTCTCTTCAGATTCGCCACACAGAACCAAATCATCCGCATATAATAGGTAGGGCACCCTCCACTCATCTCCATTCTCCATCATTCTAACACCATTTCCTGCCATCCCCACCTCGAATTCTTTCATAACCCCATCCATATACAAATTGAATAACCAAGGAGACATAACACAACCCTGTCTCACTCCACTATTAATATATATATATATATATATATATATTTAAAAAATATATATATATATATATATATATATATATATATATATATATATATATATATATATATATATATATATATATATATATATATATATATATATATATATATATATATATATATATATATATATATATATATATATATATATATATATTACATATACTAATTTTTTTATATAAATAAATTATATATATATATATATATATATATATATATATATATATATATATATATATATATATATATATATATATATATATATATATATATATATATATATTGATTGTATTTGGTAATATTTTTTTCTAATGTATTTCCTTGCAATATTTATAGGCAAAAGAATAAGTATAACTAAATATTATAATTAATTTTAATTGCTGTCTTGTTTGTATGACAAACTTTTTAATCATTTACGAAAAGCTGAAATGTAGGGATATAAATATATATATATATATATATATATATATATATATATATATATATATATATATATATATATATATATATATATATATATATATATATAGGTATATATATATATATATATATATATATATATGAAAACTCTTAACTCCTTGCAAAATTATTTATTGGTTATAATAAAAGAAAAAATTTAAACATTTAATTCTATATTACTAAAAATTATTATTATTATTATTATTATTATTATTATTATTATTATTATTATTATTATTATTATTATTATTATTATTATTATTATTATTATTATTATTATTATTAATATTATTATTATTATTATTATTATTTATTATAAATATTATTATTATTTATTATTATTATTATTATTATTATTATTATTATTATTATTATTATTATTATTATTATTATTATTATTATTATTATTATTATTATTATTATTATTATTATTATTATTATTATTATTATTAATAATAATAATAATAATAATAATAATAATAATATAATAATAATAATAATAATAATAATAATAGATACATAATAATAATAATACATCCCCCAAAATTTAGTTAAAAAGAAGAAAATCTTTCATGAATGTATGAACAAATACAATTACAATAAATATTAATAATAATTATAATTAATAATAATATTTCTTTTGTTTTCATATATTCTTGCAACATTTTTTTTTAAAATAAAAAGTGGCATAAAATACCGTAATAATTATCCAAATTATTATTATTATAATTATCCAAATTATTATTATTATTATTATTATTATTATTATTATTATTATTATTATTATTATTATTATTATTATTATTATTATTATTATTATTATTATTATTATTATTATTATTATTATTATTATTATTATTATTATTATTATTATTATTATTATTATTCTTCTTCTTATTATTATTATTATTATTATTATTATTATTATTATTATTATTATTATTATTATTATTATTATTATTATTATTATTATTATTATTATTATTATTATTATTATTATTATTATTATTATTATTATTATTATTATTATTATTATTATTATTATTATTATTATTATTATTATTATTATTATTATAGAATTACATGTTTACTTTTTTATTTTATTATAGCTGAAAATATTTTTGTAAGAGTGTAGAGTCAGATAATTTTTTGCAGACTCCTATCCCTGGTTAATAATTTAATAGACACCAACACAAATAATCATATAGTTATTATATGTATCTTGGGTTAAGATATCTAAAATTTTAATTACATTTTATACAGAAAATAGATTCCAACATTTGGAATTTGGATCTAAGATTTTGTATTGGAGCCACAATGTAGCTATATAACAAAATGTTTTTGTAAGATTGTGAAGATTTGTTTTATTGACATCAACGTGATATCAACACACAAGACACTTTGTGTAGGTATAAAAATATAAATCATTCTAACTTATTATACTAGTCTTATTTTTAAATACAAATATTGTTTTAAAAAAATCATCTTGTAATTTGTATTTCCTTGTATTGAATTTTTACTTTATATTATATGTTTGAAGTAAATAAGTTTTCCTATTTTACATTATTATTTAATTCATAACTTGAACCAAAAATTTTATATTTCATTTCATTTTGAGGTGAAAGAAAAATTAAAATCATTTATAAAAATTTATTAAAATCATTTTAGGAAAGTTGATACCTTTTAAAGATTTTTGCTATTATTTTTTTTATTTCACTAGATCTTTAGATAGTCAGTAAATATGCTTTACAATTATTATCTATTATATATTTTAAACTAAAATTCTAGGTGATGAAATTTCTTTCTCAAGTCATCGAGGGTTCACATGAGTCTTATGAAAGCTGTAATCGTCATGTGAAAAAAAAATTTCATCAATATCTCTTCCTATGGAAGGTACTGGTATATATATATATATATATATATATATATATATATATATATATATATATATATATATATATATATATATATATATATATATATATATATATATATACACAAATACAAAAACATATACACGTTATATATATATATATATATATATATATATATATATATATATATATATATATATATATATATATATATATATATATATATATATATATATATATATATATATATATATATATATATATATATATATATATATAGATATATATGTATATTATTATTATTATTATTGCAGTTAGGATTATATATATATATATATATATATATATATATTTATATTTATATTCATATAAGTCTATCTGTCCAGATCTATATATCTATATATATATATATATATATATATATAAGTACTTGTACTTAAGCACATTTTTCGGAGTACTCGTACATGCAGTATCTAAAACAGTGTACTTTGTACTTGCAGTATCTAAAACCCAGTGTAATTTGTATCTGCATCTTTTGTAATTTAACATTGGTAAAGTACTTCATATACTTTTGCCATTTTTAACATTATATATATATATATATATATATATATATATATATATATATATATATATATATATATATATATATATATATATATATATATATATATATATATATATATATATATATATATATATATATGAATTTACTTTATATTCTAAATTTAAAAAAAGATATGGAGAGTGAGATATATAAAGAGTTATATATATATATATATATATATATATATATATATATATATATATATATATATATATATATATATATATATATGAAGTGGCGCACGAAAACGTATGGTGTTTCACAAATAAATGCGAAAACGGTTAAACACCTACCTTCCTGAGGCACCGAAATCAAGTGGATACCG
>JABUQX010120822.1:0-52697 GCA_015478945.1 Trachelipus rathkii | reverse complement strand
ATTGTGATTGTTGGGAACAATATATAAAAGCGTTAAATGTGTTTACATTAAAATAACCGTTTATCAATTTAAACTCACGTTTATATTTTTATATTCGTAATTAACTTTTAACTGCTTTTCGTTTATTTTGAAATAGAAGTAACAGACTACTAACCGACGTTTAGTTGTGGATGGAATAAAACAGTTATAAGGGGGGGAGGTTACCAATGTTTTCTCCATTATCACATAGATATATTTACCTGATCACATCTTTCAGGGTTAATAAATGTCATCGAGATTATATAATTTTAATAATAAAATTATATATAATTAAGATTTTAAATTGTATTAAGATTTTCGATTCGATTAAACAGATATAACTTTATTTGATTTCTCAAAAAATATTTTACTCTAAACGTTCCTTCGAACAATGGCTCAAAAATATGTAGAATATTATTATTCTTACACGGTTATCTAACCCGTTATTTAAAGTAAATGTTATAAACATGTATTTATTCATTTAAGAACTGTATTTTTCATAAATCTTATGGTGTATCGCTGTGAAAAAGAACTAAATAAAGTTAATATAGTCTACTGTGTCACCGTTTAATGATGATCATTAACTTCTTTCGTTCGTTATTAAACTTGATACTTGCTATGTGCTTTTTTTGTGACTAGTGAAAAATGTAAGAAGTAGGCATAATAAGCGTTGTATATTTATCAATAAATAATATGATCAATATTTAAGTCATTTTAATCATTATTTATTTTTGATTATATATTATATATATAATATATATGAAAGTTACCTACAATTATTTTATTTTTATGATACGGTTTATTTATTGTTCCGGATCGTTCGAACGTATTATGATACTAGGCGGTTTATATATAGGGGTATTTACCTTATTAATAATTGAAATTCAAAATAATATATTATAATTAAAATATGTCTGTATATTCGAATGTCTTATTATAGTTAAGTCAGAAATTATTGAAAAGTGTTTAGTCATATATGACTTTTTAGTTAACTTAGTAATTATCAAAGTAAATGAACTATAATAAAGTAGTTAGCGTAATAAGAAATATGTGGGATTGGTTGTATGAGCATAAGTCTCGAACTTTAATATACTAAATCTATTTAAGTTTCTCTTGGTTATACTATTAATTAATGTATTATATTGGTAATAAAATATATTCTTACTTCTTTATATCCTTTTAACTCAATTACTTGATTTATAATATATATAACATCATACAATTATGTATGGTGTTATTTTTTTCCAAATTTTTATCTATGTGATACACTGAGCCAAATATAAACCTAAATAAATCCATATATTAACTATCGTATCTCTATGAATATCGTTAGAACCTTAAGCCAATATGTTTAATCTTATCTTAAAAATGATATATGGATCTTTACCAAATTTTGCAATGCTGGGATAGATAGCAGGTAGAATAAAATTATTTAATATGCTTGTAAAACAAAGTATGAAAACTATGTTTGGTTCACATGAGTGAGAAAATAAAACAAATTGTCATCGTACAAAATATAATATTTCGAGATCTATCATACACATCTATATAACACATATAGATACCCAGATAAATTAAACAATTATTGTTACTTAGCTCTAATATACATAGTTATTCCAATGTAGTATATTCGGCGGTCATCACTATAGTTTCAGAGTCTCGAGAAGATATTTAAGCTGATATAACATTCCGGTTTTTAAATGATTCTTTTTTTATTTCCTTTCTGTTGACTTTCACAATACTGGGTCAATTAATTAATTTTGATATTTGAAGGGAATGGCTCGATATAATTTTATTTTTATATAAAAAGCATATATAGAGATTATACTGGTGAGCGTATACTTCTCATTAACTGGTGCCTCCCGACTCTCTTGAATCGTGTATTTATGTATATTATTCAGTAAGAACTAAAATTAAGTTTAGATTCATTATAGATGTACTGGTAATACTAAATAGAAGATAAACCCCTTAGTAATAATACATTCTACAAAGTAAAACCAATGAAAATTGCTACTAAGTTAGGATACTTATGGGCATTGTATGTTTGGATCACATTACCGTGTAGTCAAATTGCAATTCTAATAAAAAAAAGAATTCTGTATAGTTATCATCTTTACACTTGAGTAAATTATATATTAATATAATTCTCTATAGCAAACAGACGGACATGTTTCGTCTCCTAATGTTTTTTAACTATTTGTTACACCAATATTATTTCTAATCAGGTGATCATTGAGTGACCTTCCAGACTGCCGAGCCGTCTCAGGCTTTTTGAATAAGAAGAGTCGGATTAGAACCCTATCTCATAAGCATATATTATGAGAGTAACATTACTTGGTCAGATAATACCCCAAATAATGATTTAGAGTTCCTTTTGCTGACGAAAGTTGAACTGTGTTCCTGGTTAGTCCATATTAATTATACTTCGAATTATGATGTGACATTAAAGTTTCCAAACGATTTAATGTGATATGAATTTTTCGAAAATCAAATATATTGATATGGACTTGTTATATTATTTAGAAGTAGACGCATCTTGTTTCGCATATGAGCTATGCGAGGATAATAAGTTCATTATCAGTTTTCAACGCAATGGGCTTTCTCAAACTAGTAAAATCTTTATAAACTCTTCAACGTGACCTACGTAATTTGAAATTCGGAGGAACAAATTCAAAGCATTATAACAACTTTAAATTTATATAGTACGATTAGAATGAATACAAGTAGAATAATATTGGCCTTGAGTGATAATATTGATTTTAATTATTATATTCTACTCACTTCACATGGTTATGTAAGCAATATATATCACATCCTAATCCAAGCTCATCAATACTTATTCATAGACTAAACCGTCATATCTTGCGTTTGTAAGTTAAGTTTTTCTTTCACATATGACATCTCTTCACTTTTAATTTTTCATTAATAAACATTCTCCGATTTTCAAACTCCTTAAAACAAAAACGAACGCTAATTGACAGCTCCTCCACCCGAATCCTGCTGTTATACTGCTAATAAGTGGGTGAAAAGTAATTTCACTATCGTCACTATTATCTATCTACACAATGTTTTACAAAATTAGTTCCCTAACAATGGAATATTGAACACTATCTATACTCACTCATTTAGATGCTTTAGTTCTTTTCTTTAGTATTGAACGCGCGTGTCGTCCCGTGCCTCTTGTAAATAATTGGCACAGATGAAATAGCCTGCATACATGTCAGGGAGAGCCTACGCGCTTCCAACTCCGCACCTGAAACTCTTCTATAATTCGAAAATATGCGCTGAGAGATTACCTACGCGCCGGTTATTATCTGCAGTTCTTTTTGCTTATGCTCGAAAGCTATTCTCTCTCTCTCTCTCTCCATCTCTCTCACTCTCTCTCTCGTTCCTAATCTGAATAAAGTTTTGAAATTATTTGGCAACAACCTAATTTTTTTCGATAATTAAATGTTAAGCATTATTTAATTGTTCAACAAAACATTCAACACGTTATTTTAAATTGAATCTTGTTCCAACTCAATTTCTCCTCTGCTACAGCAGCAATACGCCACTGAGACTTACAGGTCTTGCTGTGAAAGTGAAGTTTATATTTTATAGATTCGCGTTGCACATAACAGAACTCCAAGACCCTCGTTTACGCAATGGCCTAAATAAACCATAACTTTACGGATAGGGCCTCTCTAACTTTTTTGATATCTATTACTAACAAACACGACAGATCTAGTCGATCTAACCTATACAGCAACACAAACGAGGCGACAACTTCTATGAGCCACATCACTGACGGATTACTTCTACTATAAACAGGGAGTAGGCTTGAGGTTCGTCTGCTTTTACTGGATAAGCTCCTACTGGACTTGTTATGGTTTTAACTTAAAATACCACCCTTTTTTCGGCATCGCTTGACTAATAGTCGATAGTATTATGCGAGTACATGGTATATGTCTTTCCCAATAACCACATCCTTAAATACACGACAGCAAATTGTATCAAAACTACTTCGCTTTCTCTATCTTGCAGTCATTGCGGAGCTTCATCTCCCTAACATTAGAAAGTATCTCTAAAAAGTATCCCATACGGAGCATTCTGCCACTGGCCATATTATGCCTCCATTAATAAGCTATCTAATAAAAATAATAGAACCACGTTACCCTCCAATCATTAATGTTGCAGTTGGTATTAGTATGTCAAGTTAAGGACGGTATAGTTATAAATACATCACTCAATGCGAAGGGACTTCCCCTTATTTACAAATTTATCTCATTCTCGTGTATAAATTTTTAAATTAAATAATTGTTTGTACTTTTTGCCACTATTCTAAATTTTGCCTAGTGCTATGTTCTAATCATCATAAACTAATGATCTATCAGGATTCGATTAGAATATGTGGTCAGCCTTGCTTGAACTTTTTTTATATATATGATACAATATATCTATCTGGTATAATAATTTATTCAAGTTTTGAGCCTTTTCGCCCTTGACCACCTGCAGGAACATATTAAAAAATTAATATTTTATCTATATTAATATATAATAGAATAATATTTTTTATTTTTTTCGCATAACTCTCTGTCATGTTAATTATAGTTCTGCAGAAAGTCAGTTAAGAGTATGAGGGGCCAAAAAAATTGCGTCGAGACTTTTTTTAAAACAGGCTATCAAAGTTTATTTTAGAGCGGAAAGTTAAGTATAAATAGGGTTAATAATCATAGTTAGAAAATACTTGGGGTAACAAGTAATTAATCGAAATTCATATTTTAATCTCTCCCCTAACTAAATAATAATAATAATTGGAAAATAAAAAAAGAATAAAATAAAAACCTTCTGAATAGATAAAAATCAAAAATAGCTGATCTCGAGGTATTTATTATTTCAAAATTACATAATTAACTATCTTCTTTCCAGCTCAAGGGGCAGGTGGCATCCCAAACTTTCCTACCCTTCGTGGACACCCTTCGTTTAGCTTAAGTCATGGCCATTTCGAGACGAGGCACCCTAGATGGTGCAATTTATAGGGATTATTTTTTTTCTTTACAAATCATTTTTATATTTCTCTTATTTTTTTAGGCTATTATATATTAGATTATACATGAACAACGGGAGTATAGGAGGGTCATTTGCACTGTCGCCTTGGTCATTTTGACCACAGCGTCCGAACCTACCTGAGGCTTTTTTGAGCCCATTTTTTTACCTGCCCTTTGACCTTTTTGACCTTAACCTTCTTGGGCTTTGTAACTTATTGGCCAATTTTTGGCCAAAAAAGGCTTGTTTTTATACAACTTCATGAACCATTCGCACCTTTTTTGGCCTTTACCTTTTTTGGCCTTTAGCCTTTTTTTCGACAAACAACCCCTTACGTCTTACATGGGTTCACATATTTTTGGCCCACGGTAATTTTGTTAGGCGTCTCCCTAAATATATTTTTGGCATACTCCTATATTTTTAAAAGGCAACCCTAATTTTTTGGCTAACCCTTTTTTTTTTAGCACCCTTTCGAAGAAAGGGTGCGCACAATGAGCGGGTGAATTTGAGTACAGCAATTCCGGCTAATCGTACGTATGATACCGCTCACTCCTATTTTTTCGCCACCCTTATTTTTTTTCCCTTTTTTACGACCATTTTGTGAGCCATTTTTGTCCCACCGGTAAAGATTTATTTATGATATGGTCATTATAATATTCTGGGCTTCAGGTAATATAAGGCGTGGCTTATTAAAGAGGCCTGAGAATTATTGGTTGGTGAGATGTTTGATTACCTTGTAACCCTATGATCACTACCTATCGCTTCAGATTCCGACCCATGGGAAGTTCAATTTTTAGTTGGAGCCCAAGTAGTTAAATTTTTTATTGGTCATACCCACTTTTGAGTCTTACATGGGTCAATTGTTGTAGCCCCACGGGAAATTTTCGACCAAACTGTACCATGTAAGGTATTTCCATTTGGTTCAATTTATAATGACCCATCGGTAGGATTTATTGAATCTTCCTTTAGGGGCTTAAGCCCTATTTTTTGATGTCTTTAACCTTGTTTGACCATGATATTGC
The DNA here is from genome assembly GCA_015478945.1 of Trachelipus rathkii. Classification (NCBI taxonomy): domain Eukaryota; kingdom Metazoa; phylum Arthropoda; class Malacostraca; order Isopoda; family Trachelipodidae; genus Trachelipus; species Trachelipus rathkii. The sequence goes on along the minus strand of JABUQX010120822.1, from coordinate 46,632 downwards.
GGCCTTGACCTTGCCATATACCGTGGGTCAAATTTGACCACGGTAATTTTTGTCCTTCCTTTAGGGACTCTAGCCCTTTTTGATGTCTTAACCTTGTTTGACCATGATTTTTCGACCTTAACCTTCCATTTGTCAATTTTGACCCACGCTACCTTGATGGCTTTGATGGGTCCCAATCACCGTAAGGAGTATCTAAGGATGTCTATTGAGGTATTAGATGAGTGCCAGGTGAGTGCCAGGTGGAGTGCCAATGAGTGCCAATCGAGTGCCAATAGTGCCCAGTGAGTCGCCAATGAGTGCCACAGTAGTGCCAAGTGGAGTGCCACATACGTGCCAAACGATGCCACTTTTGTTCAAGCCCTTTTCTGCCCTCCCCGAGGCCCTAGAATAGGCCCTATAGGGGTGTCCTACCCTAGGTAAATAAGGTATGAGGAATCGATGTGTATATTACAATCTTGCCTAGAAGCTTCCTATATGAGTTGATATTTTGTTTTTATAACACTTAATAATCACTTACACTCTCATAGAACACCTACATTAAAACATATACACTTCACTCAGCACCCACACAAGGTAACTTACACTTACCTCACTACACTCGTATTTGATGCCTCAGCATTGATGCCTCAGCATGATGCCTCAGCAATTAAGCGTCAGCATCTGATGCTCTCAAAGCATTAATGTCTCAGCGATTGTGCCATCCATTCTGAAGGTTCATCTTTGATGACTCATCTTTGATGAAACCATCTTTGATACGATCTATATTGATGATTCATCTTTGATGAATCACCTTTGATGGCTCATCTCTTCCCACATCATAGAACAGAGTTCATATTAATGTCTTCCCCCCTTTCATAAGCTGCCCACCAGGGCGCAGCAAGTCCCCCTCCCCGCAAAGGATGGAGGCGCCGCACCCACAAGGTGACGACCCGCCGCGCGGAAATGAAAAATTATATTACTATAAATCTTCATTTTATTTCAATGACTTAAACATTTCAAAGAAATTCTTTTATATTTACTACGAGTCATTCATTTTATTTCATACTTAAACATGTTTATTAAAAACATTTTCGCGAACCTAAAAGATTGTAACTCATTACAGACCTATTAATTAACACATATAATTTATTAACATTATTTTTTACTTAATACTTTCTACTTAATACTGTTTTATATTTACTAAATTTTTAAAATTGTATCGTAAGAAGAAAAAAATTCAGAGTGTCTGATATATAAACATTTTATTTTACTACAATTGTCGAAATTTTATAAAACATATAACTACATACCTTAAAGAACGTAAAGCAGTAAAAACAATAGAGGTGTTGTATGACCTACCCGTAGGGGGATTAGTATGCCCTTTGTTTTACTGTTTACTGCTTTAAACTTTCTGCTTTACTGCTGTTAACTCATGTTTACGCTTTAACCTTTTCTGCTTTACCTGCTGTTAACTCATGTTTTAACTGCTTTTAACTCTTCAAAGTTTTCCTGTTTTAACTCTCTGCTTTTTACTGTTTTAACTCTCTGCTTTACTTGCTTAACTCATATATTTATTAACATTTGGGTTTTCTTTTATTTTTTATTTTGTTTTAATACTTGTTTATTTATTATTGTTATTTTTATTTTGTTTTAATACTTTTTTATTTTTAACTTTGTAATGTAGAATAAAACACGGACAGAGTTTCGGTTTATATAAACATTTTTTTAATAAAATTTGTACGAAATTTTATGTAAAATATATATTAAAATATGATGTCAAGCAGTAAATCAGTAAATCAATAGAGGTGTTACCTAACACCTAGTGGGATTAGTATGCTTTTGTTTTACTGCTTTACTGCTTTAACTCATGTTTTACTGCTTTAACTCATGTTTTACTGCTTTAACTTTCTGCTTTACTGCTTTAACTCTCTGCTTTACTGCTTTTAACTCTCTGCTTTACTGTTTAACTCATATGCTTTACTGACATTATAATGATTTTATTAAACAATTATGTTTTCTTTATATTTTGATTTTCTTTTCATAAAATTTAGCTATTATCTATTTTATTTTTTGTTTTAATACTGTTTTTTATTTTTAACTTTGTAAATGTTAGCAGAAACACCCGCCGCGTATCGGCCCTAGAACGTTTTTAGTTTAACAAGTGTCGAATTTTTTTAAAATTGTCACGTTTTACAAACCCTTAAGCAGTAAAGCAGTAAACAGAATAGAGGTGTTCTTACTAACCTAGGGGAATTAGTATGCCTTTTGTTTTACTGCTGTTATCTGCTTTAACTTTCTGCTTTACTGCTTGAACTCATTGTGTTTACTGCTTTAACTTTCCTGTTTTAACTGGCTTTTACTTCTGTTTTAACTGCTTTAACTTCTGCTTAACTGCTTTAACTTTCTGCTTTACTGTTCTTAACTTGATCTGCTTTACTGTTGTTAACTCATATTTTTATTACATTATGTTTTTTATTTGTTTTAATACTTTTTATTATTTTATATTATTTTATTTATGTCTTATTAAATTTTATTATGTTTTATATTTTTAATTTTCATTAAATGTACATACAGACGTGTTAGTTAATTTCATGCTATTTTAGTTATTATTTAAGAACACATCATACACACACCAACACACAAACACACACACGACACACACATCACACATAGCACTTACACTTATAACACACATTTCACTACTGACACTTATACACACATTCACTGATGACACTTAACATTTGACCATGCAGACACTTATCATTTTAACACTTAGTACACAGTGGTCACACACACACACACAACACACACACACACACCACACACACACACACACACACTGTACACCGTATACACACATTCACTATGATAACTATACACACACACATTCACAATGACACTTACATTTGTCCATAGACACTTACATTCACACTTACACTCACACACAGATTTTACTTACACTAGACAGATTTACTTACACTCACAGATTTACTTACACGCTTCCACACACAGATTTACTTACACATCCAGCCTTCACTTACATCTTGCACACCAATCACACACACACACACACACACACACACACACCCACGCACACTCACTTACACATATAACGTAATAATTTATTAAAACATTTATGTTTTAATTAAACACGTACATCTATATTACTCATTCAAACTACAACTAAATATTTCAAGTTTCTTAAACTTCTATGAATGAATCAATCATTAATTTATGAACAAAGAATTTATTTATTAACTGTTAATACTTTTTGTTTTAAATATGTTATAACTATCAAGTTTAAATAGATATTAAATGCAAAATTTATTAAAAACATATATTTTTACCGTACCTTAAAACAATAACTCAGTTAAAATCAGTAAAGGTCAGCCCTAGCACCGCCCTACATCAAGCCTATGCCCACGTTGTTCTCTTGACTTACTGCTTTAATCATCTTTTAACCATGTAATAGTATAGAAATACAAAATAAGGTTCTTCTCTGGCTAACATAACAGTGTATTTTTTAAAATCATCTAAGTTTTATTTAAAAATAAAACCAATTTATTCAACTTACATTTAGTATATTCACGTCGTTGTTTTAACTAAAAACTAATTTCAAAGTTTTTTAATATTCGGTTTTCTTTATTATTGATTATTAATTATTTAATTATCTAGTGGTACATTGACAATCCAAATCGAGAAAACACAACAACGCGCACTCCGTAACAGGATACGAAACTGGACCTCTCTCCTGTAAAATGTGTTGATAGATACTTTAGTTCTACTTTTAGGAATAATCCTTTTTGTAACCCGGGGCGACTTAAGGCCAAATTCCAGGTCAAAATATATTTCAACTGGACCTTTTTCCTTGTAAAATGTGGTGGCAATACACTACGTTATGGCCTAATTTGGCCCTAAATTACGGATAATCCTTTTTGTAGACGGGCTAATTTATCCTAATACCAGGTAAAAAGGTAATTCGCGTATAGACAAGATCATTGTTATATTATTTTTATATATAATTATATTTCAAACTGAAACATGCTGGACCGGTAAGATCCTTTAAGCAGGGAAGAAGGAAATGTTTTCCTTATTTGTGATTGGTCGGGTAATCCCTTATCTCTAATTATGACCTCGTATGCTGATTGGTGAGAATTTATTTTATCGTCTTTGAAAATTAACTTTGATTTCTTTAACTGTATTTGAAGCAGGTTGTGTGTTGTTTATATCTTTTATACCCAAGACGTCAGTTTAAAATCATAGTCATTTTAGCTGTTAAGCGGGGCACAAGTTATCTGATTTGTATTAAAAGTGTTTTTATTTTACTAAGTGTATATCATATTACTATAATACCTTACACTTGAGGAATAATTATTAATTTCACAGAATAGATAATAATTAATTCACCTACGTTTCATGAAGCTAACTCACCAGGGCTCAGCATGAAGCCCCACCGCGCAATAGGCAACCACCCCGCACCCGCGTGGTCGTCCCGCCGCGGTCCCCGCCCGTCGCGTGCGCCCGCAGGCGCAATATTTCCGCGTTCCGCCCGCCGCGTCGCGCCCCAGGCGCAATATTTCTCCGCGGAATGATATAAGTATAATAGTATATAATATTATATATTATATAATATAATATAATATAAGTATATATATATATATTATATGTATATTATATATATGATATATATATATTATTATATATATATTATTGTTGTGTGTGTGTGTGTGTGTGAGTGTAAGTGCTATGTGTAGTTGCCATATGTGTGAATAAAGAGATATAGTGTAATGTGTGCAATAAGTGGTAAGTGTAAGTTTCTATGGTGAGTGTAAGTGCTTATATAGATGAATCATAATAAGGTGGTATCAAAGATGACGAATCTAAAGATGAGTCATCAAAAATGAACCACCAAAGCTGAGGTTCCAAAGCTAAGTTATTAAAGTTGAGGCATCAATAGCTGAGGCATCAAAAGCTTGAGGCATCAAACGTTGAGGCATAAAAGCTTGAGACCACAAAGTTGAGCATCAAAACTGAGGCGTAAAGTTGAGGCAACAAAAGCGGAGCCATCAAAGATGGGGGCATCAAAATATCGAGTGCGTGTGTGTGTATATGTGTGTGTGTGTATGTTGTGTGTGTGTGTGTGTGTGGTGTTTGCGTGTGGGTGTGTATGTGTTTCTAAATAATAATAACAATAGGCATGAAGGAAATAACACATTATGTAAATAGAAATGTTTTTTAATAGCTGCTGCAATGTGTGTGTGTGGTGTGCGTGTGTGTGTGTGTGGTGCGTGTGTGGTGTGTGTGTGTTGTGTTGTGTGTGTGTGTTGGTGAGTGTGTGTGTGTGTTGTTTTTATAAATAATAACAATAGGCATGAAGTAAATAACACTAAGTATAATAATGAAATAAAAATAAATGTTTTAATAAATTATACGCTATATGTGTAAGTGGGTGTCGCGTGGTGAGTGTGTGTGTGTGGTATGTGTGTGTGTGTATGTGTTGCGTTGTGTTGTGGTATGTGTTTCTAAAATAATAATAACAATAGGCATGAATTAAATAACATAATATAAAATAATAAAATAATGTTTTAATAAATTATACGTATATGTGTAAGTTGAGTGTGTGTGTGTGGTGTGTGGGTGTGTGTGTGTGTGTGTGTGTGGCGTGTGTGTGTGTGGTGTGTATGTGTGTTCTAAATACATAATTTCAAAATCGAAATAATTTGCGCCTGCGGGCGCACGCGGGCCGGGCGGGAACGCGGAAGTATTGCGCCTGCGGGCGCACGCGAAGGGCGGGAACGCCGGCGGGAGCACCAGCGGGTGCGGGGTTGGTTGCCTTTGCGGGTGGGGCTCTATGCTGAGCCCTGGTGGTTAGCTTATGAACTAGTGAATATAATTTTATCTATTCTAGTGAAATTAATATTTATTCCTCATGTAAGTATTTATTATAAAATATGATATACACTTAGTAAAAATAAAACACTTTTAATACAATCAGATATAATTTGTGCACCGCTTAACAGCTGAAATGACTATGATTTAAAATGAGTTTGGGTCTAAAAGATAATAAACACACACCTGCTCAAATACAAGATTAAAGAACAAAGTTATTTTCAAAAGACGATAAAATAATTCTCGAGCAATCACTACGAGTTATATAGAGATAAGGATTACCCCGACCAATCACAAGTATGGAAAACATTTCCTTCTTACGCTGCTTAAAGGATCTTTACCGATCCAGCATGTTTTCAGTTTTGAAATATATTTATAAATAATAATAACAATGATTCTTGTCTATACCGGAATTACCTTTTGACCTGGTATTAGGAATAAATTAGCCCGTCTACAAAAGGGATTTCTTAAATTTAGGCCTAAATTAGGCCTAACGTAGTTATTGCACACATTTTACAGAAAAAGGTCAGTTTTGAAATATATTTTGACCTGGAATTTGGCTTAAATCGCCCGGGTTTGACAAAAAGGATATCCTAAATTGAGACCTAAAGTAGTTATTCAAACACATTTTACCGAGAGAGGTCAGTTTCGTATCTGTAAAGGAGTGCGGGTTGTTGGGTTTTCTCGTGATGGATTGTCAATGTACAATAGATAATATAATAATAATAATAATAAAGAAACCCGAATTATTTAAAAAAACTTTGAAATATTTTTTAGTTAACATCGAGTAAATTGAATAATGTAAATGTAAGTGAATAATTGTTATTTTTAAATAAAAACTTAGAATGATTTTATTAAAATACATGTTTAATGTTTATACAGAGAACTTATTTTTGTTATTTATACTTATTACATTGGTTAAAGTGATGTAAAGCAGTACAGCTCAAGAGAACAAAACTGGCATAGCTTGATGTACGAGGGGTGCTAGGGGCTGACCTTAATGATTTACTGATTTACTGTTTTTAAGGTAGTAAAAAATATATGTTTTTTTAATAAAATTCATAAAATTTTAGTAAAAGTTATTTTTAAAACTTGATGTTATAAAGATTTATAAACAAAAAGTATTAACTGTTAATAATAAATTCTTTGTTGAAAGATATGATTGTTTTATTATAGAAGTTTTAAGAACTTTTGAAATAATTTTATTTGTATTTGAATGAGTAATATAAATGTACGTGTTTTTAATTAAAACATAAAAATGTTTAATAAATTATAGTTATATTTAAGTGATGTGCGTGGGTGTTGTGGTGTCGTGTGTGTGTGGTGTGTGTGTGTGTGGTTGGTGTGGTGTGTGCAAGTGTCAGTAATCTGTGTGTGTAAGTTAAATCGGTGTGTAGGAGTGTAAAGTAAATCTGTGTGAGTGTAAGGTAACTGTGTCAGTGTAAGTAAAGTCTGTGTGGTGAGTGTAGTGTAAATTGTAGTGTCTATGGACAAAATGTAGTGTCATAGTGATGTGTGTATAAGTATCATAGTGAATGTGTGTATAAGTTGTAAGTGTGTGTGTGTGTGGTGTGGGTGTGTGTGTGGTGGTGTGTGTGTGTGTGTACAAGTGTCTATGGTAAATGTAAGTGTCTATGGGGTAAAGTAAGTGTCATCGTGAATGTGTGCTATAAGGTCATAGTGAATGTGTGTATAAGTGTAAGTGTGTGTGGGTGTGTGGTGTCGTGGTGTGTTGTGTGTGTGTGTATGTGTGTTCTAAATAATATAACAATAGGCAGAAGTAATATAACACTAAGTATAGATAAAATAATAAAAATATAAATAATAAAATAATAAATAATAATAAAATAATAAAAATAATAATAAATAAATAAAAGTATTAAAACAAAAATAAAAAACATAATGTTAATAAAATTGAGTTTAAAACAGTAAAGCAGAAAGTTAAAACGGTATGAGAGAAGTTAAAGCAGTAAAGCGAAAATTAAAGCAGTAAAACAGAAAGATAAAGTAAAGCAGAAAAGTTAAAGCAGTAAAACAAGGAGTTGAAAGCGAGTAAAGCAGAAGTTTAAAACAGTAACAGGAAAACAAAGGCATACTAATTTCCCTAGGTGTTTAGGTAAAATAACACCTCTAATGTTTTCTGCTTTACTGGCTGTAAGGGTTTGAAAGTATTGTTTTTTAAATAAATCTTCGTACAATTTTAATTAAAATAAAATGTTTATATGGCCTCGAAACTCTGTGTGTTTTTAGTCTAAACATTCAAATTAAAAAATAAAAAAGTAATTAAAACAAATAAAAATAGAATAATAAATAAAAAAGTATAAAAACAAATAAAAAAATAAGAAAACATAATGTTAATAAATATATGAGTTAAAGCATTAAACATGAGTTAAAACAGTAGCAGAGAAGTTAAAGCAGTAAACATGAGTTAAAGGCTAGTAAAGAGAAGTTAAGCAGTAAAACATGGATTTAAAAGCAGTAAGCAGAAAGTTTTAAAGCAAGTAAAGCAGTATATAACAAGGCGAAACTAATCCCCTAGGTGTTAGGTATAACACCTCTACTATTTCATCTGCTTTACTGCTTGCCCTCTGTCATCGTACACCTTCTTTAAAATTAAAATTCCGTACAATGTTTATTAAATAAAATGTTATTTTAAACGAAACTCTGTGTGTTTTTATCCTTACATTAACAAATTAAAAAATAAAAAGTATTAAAACAAAAAATAAAAAGAATAATAAAAAAAAGTATTAAACAATAAAATAGTGAAATTGAACAATATTTTTACTGAATTTAATGAGTATTCAGAATCTAAGAAGTTAAGAACAGTAAAGCAGAAGAGTTAAAACAGTAAAGCAGGAAGTTAAAGCAGTAAAACATGAGTTAAATGCGTAAAGCAGAAAGTTAAAGCAGTAAAGAATAGGTTAAAGCAGTAACGAGAAAGTTAAAGCCAAGTAAAGCAGTAAAACAGAAGGCATACTAATCCCATAGTGTTAGGTAATAACACTTCTATTGTTTTACTGCTTTACTCCTTTAAGGTATGTAAAGTATAAGTGGTTTTATAAAAATTTCGTACAATTGTAAGTAAAAATGAATGTTTATATAACCGAAACTCTGAATTTTTTCTTCTTACATAAATTTTTAAAAATTTAATAAATTAAAAAAGTATTTAATAAAAGTTTTAAGTAAAAATATTGATAATAAATATATGTGGTTAAATAATAGGTCTGTAAGGAGTTAATAATAAGGTCGCGAAAATGTTTTTAATAAAATGTTTAGTAGAAATAAAAAATGAATGACTCGTAGTACATATTGAAACGAAATTCTTTGAATGTTTAAGTATGAAATAAAATGAATGATTTATAGTATATATATTTTCATTCGCGCCGGCGGGTCGCACCTGTGGGTGCGGGGCCTCCATCCTTTGCGGGGAGGGGGCTTGCTGCGGCCTGGTGGGTACGCTTATGAACTAGGGGAGACATTAATATTAACTCTGTTTTATGTGGGAAGAGATGAGCCATCAAAGGTGATTTTCATCAAAGATGAAATCATCTTTGATAGAGGGTATCAAAGATGACGTCATCAAAGATGAGTCATCAAGATGAAACCTTCAGAAGTTGAGGTCATCAAGTGCTGGAGACAATTAATGCTGAGGGCATCGAATGCTGAGGCCATTAATGCCTGAGGCATCACATGCTGAGGCATATAATGCTGAGGCATCAATCGAGTGTGTGAGTGTAGAGTGTAAGTGTACCTGCTGTGTGGGTGTGAGTGTAAGTGTATATGTTTTTTAATTGTAAGGTTGTCTATGGAGAGTGTAATGAATTATGAAGTGTTATAAAAATTACTCAACATCATAGTAGGAGCATTCCTTAGCAGTTGTAATATAACCAATCCGATTCTCATACCTTATTAGCCTAGGGGCTAGACACCCCTATTAGGGCTATTCTAGGCTCAGGGGAGGCTAGAAACGGCTTGAAAAAAGTGGCACTAACTTGGCACTATGTGGCACTCACTTGTCACTATGTGGCACTCATTGGCACTCACTTGGCACTCATTGGCACTCATTGCACTCACTGGCACTCACTGGCACTCACCTGGCCACTCATCTGAAACTCATAGAACATCACTAGATACTCCTAACGGTGATTGGGAACCATCAAGCCATCAAAATAGCGTGGGTCAAAATTGAGCCATGGTATATCGTGATAGGTTTCAAGGACGAAAATTCCATGGTCAACAAGGTTAAGAAAATCAAAAAAGGGCATAAGTCCTCTAAAAGGAAAGGACAAAAAAATTAACCGTGGTCAAATTTGACCCACGGTATATCGGCAAGGTCATAAGCCGAAATATCTTGGTCAAACAAGGTAAAGACAACAAAAAATAGGCCCCTAAAGGAAGATCAAAATTACCGTGGGTCAAAATTGACCAATGGAATACCAGGGTTGGTTCGAAAATTTCCGTGGGCCAAAAAATTGACCCATGGAAGACCAAAGGGTAGCCAAAAAATTACCGGTGGGCAAAATTGACCCATGTATCTGCCAAGTGGTCAAACAAGTAAAGAACATCAAAAGAATGGGCTAAGCCCTAAGGAAAGTCAAAAATTACCGTGGGCAAAAGATGACCCCACGGTCGAAAAAATAGGGGGCGTAAAATAGGGGGGTATATACGTACAACGGTTGCTGCGCAAACGTTTGGCGCAACCCTTCTTGAATTTACTCTAAAAAGTTAGGGTTTGCCAAAAAAATTAGGGTTGCCAAAAAAATTAGGGTTGCAAATATTAGGGGCCGCCAATAAGAGAAATACGCGGTGCGGCCAAAAAATGACCCATGGAAGACGGAAGGGTTGGTCGAAACAAAGGTAATAGCCCAAAAAGGTCAGAGCGTCAAGGTAAATTCGGGCTCAAAAGGTCAAGCCCAAAAAGGTAAAGGTCAAAAAGGTCAAGGGCAGGTAAAAATTGGGCTCAAAAAAGCCTCAGGTAGGTTCCTGGACGCTGTGGTCAAAATGACCAACACGTGCAAAATGACCCTCCTACTACTAACGGGAATAAAATAATGAAATTTTTCTAATGTTTCGCGTTAGCTCTGCGGGAAATCTGCGACACACTTTGGGAAGGAACCTACCCCCTTTGCTCAAGTACCGTTAAAAATACTTTAAAAAAAATTGAGTACCTTGGAAAACAAAAACTAGGTCATTAATTTCAAACATTTTAAAAATATAATCTGAGATAGGGTTTAATGGTACTTATGGTAAATGGTTCTTATTCCTTCTTGTAATTAACTTAGCAAGTGCATACCTCTTAAGATAAATCCCTTATTATGCAGTTATTTATACTTAAAATTAAACCAACTGATAATATAATATTAAAACAATAAATGTCAAGAGGTTGTAAATACTCACATCCTTCTTGCTAATTGACGAAAGATGTTCAACCTTATATTTATATTCACCAGTCCTCTATATTATTTATATATATATACCACAAAACCATTCAACTGATAAAACTACTTGCTATAAGGAACTGATCATCTCTCTTTCATTAGCGTCATATGTTGGAGCTACTTGGGAAAATAAAACCCTGAAAAAAAATCATACATAACAGATAAAGACTTATTATCTCCTACAGATAAGAGGCAATGAATTTAAATTATTTTGTTTTTCTTAGAATAATTTATATCTACACATATTTATACAATATAATTATTCTTTTTTTGTGTATTTGTATTTATCATTTTCAACTTTTGCACAGACAACGATTGAATCTGTAAATGTATAATTATGAGGGTTAGATTCTTATCAATAATTATTTATTTATCTTCGTATCTGAATAGATTTAGTGCCGTTGAAATATATTTAAATCTTCAATAAATATAATAATATTATCCATAATATATATATATATATCCTAGCTCAAAAAAGAGAAACCTCTTGAGCTATTGTATAACACAGATTTTATGTATTACACAAAGTCACACCATTTTGCTAATTTATGTGAAATGACATCACCAACAATTAAAAGGTCCTACTTCGCCCGAAACCCATTTGAACGCAAAATTAACCAATACCAAACCACACGTCGTAGTCGCTCTACAGGCTTCTGCCTCTGATCAATACCATTAATCTCAATGTCTAAAGAGAAGCAGTTTGAGAACCAACTTCAATTTTTTAAATTTTCAGTTGATTTTCCTCTCAAAAATTGAAAAAGATGTAATAATCCAAATACAAACAATGACTTCTGGTTCTGTCATATATTTAATGAACCAAATTCTAATAAAAGAGAAAAAAAATGAGCATTAGGGATTTCCCGATTATATATAAGGCAAGTTTTTTTTGTAACATCAGTCCCTCCTCCAATGGTAGTATTAGACCTCACCACAGTAAATCGCTCACTCCCTTGTGTTCGCATCTTTATGAAAAACTTCCCATCTGAGCACCTAGTCTATTTAATTTTAGCCCCATCCCATTTAAAAGGAGAAAAATTGAAATATTACTACCAGAACCACACCTTCTACATAATTGCAAATCAAATTAACAGATTCACTGGAAGAATTTCTATGGTCAGTAGTGATAAAGAAACACAAGCATTACCAAAAGATGTAGTGCAAATGATCTAAAACCACCTCATACAACAAACAAAAAGAAAAATCTGACCTTAGGTATTTCACGTCTACATTTCACTATAGGTGAAAAATGCAGTCCCTAAGTCACAAAAAAATTTTACCACAACAAGCCTTAAATACACTTTCAAGGAAAATAATCTTGAGGCCTGTTCCAGCATAAACTAGTAATGTTTCCACAGTGAGATGAGTATTATAGACAATTGTCTGGGTTTAATAATATATTGCATGTGAAATATAACTGAGAACATGAGCGCCCTCTCCAGCGAAAATGGACAACGATAAAATTGATGTTCTCAAGCATTAACTTCCATATTTTATTAATTTACAATAACTATACATAAGAGCAAAGACAGCCACACTAATGAAGGGTGGCAATGTGTATTTAAAATATTACTTTCATTAAGGGAGGTAGATATGGGTATAAAAGAAAGTCCGCGCGAGTGGGGTGCTATTTGAGATTGAATTCCCAGTCCCACGAACCCTGGAGCACAATTATTTAATAGAATATGTAGGGTTAATACTCGAATATCCTCATTAACATGGCCTATAGATAAAAAATTATATAATATATTAAAATAGGATTAAATATATGCAATTCATTAGTATTATAACCTTAAATATAATAATATATTATATATTATAAATATACTATTCATATTTATAAGGCCTAATTATTAATATCTTTATATTTTACCAATCTTTTTATTAGATTTGATAAATATATATATCACCCTACCTTATTATATATCCTAACCTAACCTAACCTACTATATATATATATATATATAGCCCTACCGGTAATAATATTTATAGTAACCCTTATAATTATCAAATAACCGTGTATTATGAGCCCTCATAGGTATGTAGCCTAATAGGTTATTTATATAATATATAAAATAACTCACTTATTATATAATAGATTATTATATTATAATATATAACAGGTCACCTTACCTAGAGTATTGTTATAGGGGTAGTATAAATTAATGGTTGTGTTGAGTGTAGGTTAGTGGGTAGTTATATAGGTTTTGTTTAGGGTTCTTAGTAGGGATTGTATTAGGTTTATTGAGTATATATGTATATGTGGTTGGTTGTGATGGTGGGTCATAAGTGGGGGGAATATGTCGGGTAATCCACAACCTTATGCTTTTTTTTTTTTTGGCAAGAGTCCATGAATAACATTGCGACAATTTCAAAACGTCACCGAGGCCTCATAATTACTTAAATGGTTTTTCTGCAAATTTGATACTTTCTAAAGGTCTACATGATATATGAAGATAAATATAGAAAAGGGAAAAGTGAGAATACTTCTTTCACGCGCAATTTCATGTGAAAAAATGCTAGCTCTGTGAAAAATTTGGTTTGTTCTTGGGGAACAACTGCGACTATGATTCCCGTTGGTTTAAACATGCTAATTTCAATTCATTCCTCCTGTTTGCACGTTTTTTTGTGACCTCACTTAAATTATAATTTAAAAGAATCATGTATTGCGATACGTTAAAAAAATAAAATTTGGGAAAAAGAGTGCAGGAAGGGAATACTGCAACAAGCCAACTTACTCGACACTCCCCATTATTTTTTTGGTAATAAACTTTACATTACTGACGTCCTGACTAATCTTTCAATAAACCTAACGATTTACTTACAAGAAAAATCTCAATTATACATATTTAGATTCCAGGCGATGAGATGCTCGACTATTGCGATTCCTGGAATGTTGAATAACCCACAAACAATATTTATTTAAATAATATAAAAATTTTTTTTTTCTTATTATTTCTCTCTTTCACACCACACATATATTGTATATAAGCTTTATATGCTAAAATCCCCCTCCAACAATATATTATTGATAATAATTGAGGTATTTCTTGTAAGTTAACGTTAGTCCCATGCGATTGATATTGGCGTACTATATAATGTAAAGTTTGGCCTATTATTTTTTTTACGTACATAATTATCAAATATATAAATTATATTAAATATCAACGGTAAATATAAATACATACTATTAGTCTTTAATACAAAGCTAATCTTCTTCAGTAAATCGTTGAAAAATGGGAAAATATATATTTAAAATTGTGATTTTATATTTGCAGGTCGTTTAATAAATTGAAAATATAGTTAAAATTATAAGTTACTCAGTTTATTAACACTAATAATATAACTCACGTTCAACAATAATTCTTAAAAAGTTTTATACACCTACACCAACTTTAACCGTTATACACCCAAAAAAGTGTAAACCACTAGATTAACTTTAATAAATGAATATCATAAAATATTATTAAAAATCATTTAGAGTAATTAATTTAAACAGAACATTATAAGAAAATTCAGGTGTTAATGCGAAATGATGATCTCTTCAGTCTAAGAGATTGTGCAGACCTTAAAATTTTTTTTTAGAGCAATTTTCTAAAAAATTTTTTTCAAAAATGGGTGGAAAATTCTATATATTGAACTGAACTCGCTTAATGGGTTGAATTACAGAGCAAATTTCTGTAATAATTTTCAATAAAGAGACCATTTATCTAACTAAAAACTAGCTTATGTCCACTACGGAACATTTATGCCTCGCGTTCCTTATACATCTTAATTCATTCCTAAGAGCACATTTTCATAAACGTTGCATGAATAATAACCTTATCACTCAAAAAGAGGTCTTCCGAAATGCCATGGGTCTTGTAAAGGTCTTTCATTTCGTAAATATTTATTATTTATATCTATTATACTATATGGATTATTATTATTATTTTATTGGGAAATAAAATATTATTAATATAAATTATATTATTATTATTTATATCCACTAAA
Source organism: Trachelipus rathkii (assembly GCA_015478945.1). Classification (NCBI taxonomy): domain Eukaryota; kingdom Metazoa; phylum Arthropoda; class Malacostraca; order Isopoda; family Trachelipodidae; genus Trachelipus; species Trachelipus rathkii. The sequence continues at coordinate 31,333 of JABUQX010120822.1, read as the reverse complement.
TAATAATATAACTATACCATATAAACATCCCCGCTATACTACCATATATCCGCATTTTGCGGATTGCTAAAAAAATGTAGCGCATCTGCTGCACCTCCCGACAGTGTATAAAGGTTAATACCATATATATAATATATATAATAATATATATATAACTTTATATTAATAATTTATATATATTATGTATGAGGTTACCTTATAGTATTATGGGGGAACCCAAATATTTGGTTTAAAAACTTTGTATTTCGTAAAATTATGATTTATATTAATTATTTAGAGTAATTTTTTATTATATCATAATACACACCCTGTATATAATAATAATAAATTATAGCTCAAATCCATTCCTAGTAATTTAAAAAAAAAATTATTTTATTTATCTTTTAAGTCATAATATCTATAATAATATAATATACATTTGTAAAAATAGTCATTATATAAAAGAATAATAATAACTAAATATAAATGCATATACTATATATATATATATACTACCCCCTATTATAAATTATATATTTATTATTTATTTTATATAACAAATATTATTTTCTAAATCGTAAAATATATAAATAATAAAATAAAAAAATATATATATAAAATATATAAAAAAATAATACTATACAATACCAATCACCTACTAAAAAACAGATTTTTCACAAAATTAATTAAAAAATGAAATTATAAACAAAATTTCAACTAAGTTATTAAATATGGTATATTATAAAACTATAAAATCTTATTTTCATCTTTTTTCTTCATATTTTACATTGGCAAGATTATTCTGGATTTTTTTTTTTGTGTTCCCTTTGCGCAAACAAACCCCCAAAGTAGGACATATAATAAGTGTCTTTTTTGAAAAACATATTGAGATATCCCACCCTCATCGCTAAAAAAAAATAATTATACTAAATAAATTATTACTTTTTAAATACATAAATTTATAAATATATATATTATTATTTTATATTATTATATATATTTATTATTATTTATAATACACTCATTAATAAAATGTTAATAAATAATAAATATGAACTATATATATTTTGTATATAATATATTTATATATAATAAGTCTGAATGACAAAACTTAGCTCCGCTTTTCTTCCCTCCATTTATTATTATTATTATATTTTAAATAATAATATATAATATATAATATATAAATATTATTATATTATATATGATATGATTTTTATTATATTATATTATTTAATTATATATATTATATTATAATATATATTTTTAATATAATATAAAATCACTCCACTCCCCCTAGAAAATAATGACAAAAAATGGCTCTCCATTTCTCACAAAAACACACGTTTCAATCTAAGGATCTTTTATCACTAAAAACAACTTTCCACACATATCTCACATCCATATATTTATTATGTAGTATCAAAATAACTTTGTTTATATACACAAGGCAAGCTACTAAACCTACCCAAACACACCCAAAATCCAACTCAAACTTAATACTTTACAAGCAGTTTGGGGGTTACTGATCTATCAGATCTATTTCCCAACACCAACCCTTTACAGAAACGTAAAACATAGCCATCACAATCAAACTCCAATGAATATTTTTACATCTTATTTAAGAATAAATTTAGGTATAAAGCTACCAAACAGAATAGACAGGCCCACCCCTCCTTAATCCTGGCCTATCTACCCTTTAACCACTGACTGTCAACCAATCCTCCCTCCACCCTACTAATACCAAAATACTGAACAACAACCCTTACATTATAACCCCACTTAAACAAAACCCCCAAAATTATCGGGACTTACCTATGACACTCATATGAAGTTCTCCCCAGGCGAGTGGTTTTACACCCACTAACATTGACCAAATCACTTTCCTCAACCCATACGAAAAAACTAAACCCCCTCGGCGCAAGGCCCGCTCATCAAAGCACAGGAGCGTTCAGCGAGAACAAAGAAGAACAGGCACTGCGAGCACTACTCCTATATAACATACTCTCTTCAGAACATAATATTTAATATCTATTCCCCTCACCAGTCATTTAGGTTCATTCACCTCCAATATATCGAATACCAAATAAATTTCAAACTTTCTCACAATAAATTACAGCCCTCAGAAGTTTATCGAACAGTTTAAGCAACAAAGAAACGCACAACCAATATCACAATTACCATTATGAATACTTTTCCATCTCTTCTTATCCCATCTCCATCACACCTGGAGAACTGCGTGTCCTCGCACTCAATCTACCTCCAGAAAAAACGTAGCCTTTTGGGCCTTGGGGGCGTAATCTGCAGGCTCAGTAGATATAACCCCAACAGGGATATATAACGCAGCGGAGACAAGACGAAGGAGAACCACACTTATCAGTGGATAAATGAAGTGTGCAGGGAAATCACAGGAAAAATTTCCACACGTGCACATAAACAAGGAGGAAAATAAAAATATCCAATCCCTTAATGTGTAATAGTGATCTATTTGCGGGACGCCCGCAATTATATGTTTTTGCTTAACTGGCGCCTGAGAGACGACAGTATATGTGTATAAGGCACAATAATATATAAAACTACCTCAAAATTCTTTGCTCTCTAAAGACACGGGAGAAAGCATTGAAACGCGCAACCGCCTTAGTTGGCTCAAGGGATGTTAGAAAGGTGTTTTTGTCCTTTGCGCAGCCAGGCACGCGACAACGTTAAATGAGCTACAACAATTATCATACACATAAGATTCCATCGCGGCTCTTCTTCCTTAGTGAACTGGCCCTGAAGAGAATTATAAACACTGATTAAAATGGAAAAGTATATACAAATGGACGAAAAATTAAGTTAAAAAATTTATATTCTTGAGCCTTCCTTCTTCTACGGCGAGCTAAGAATATTAGATAGTCTTGAAGTTATTGACCATTCCTCTTCTCATCACCCATACCTATTTATTATAATTAATTTAATAACTTGAGGCTGCACATCTTGCGTGCGAGTAATCCACGCATTGTAAGGAAATTTTTGCCTTCTCCGAACAAGCGAGTCTTGAATTGAGGAAAAAAAATTTTTGTAATATTTATATTCCACGCATACTCTCTTTAAAATATTAAAAAAATGATTGTAAACGCAAAAAAACTATTAATAAAAGCCCAGTTTTAATTATACAATGGCTGGACTCCACTCTGCATTCAGAATGGTCAAAATGGCTCTAGAATATAATCAAAATTGAAACATTAAAATTAAGCTTTGGGTGGCATCTGACTTGCATTTAGAATAGAATATTTATAACCACTATCGCAAAAATATATGGGCAACAAAATTATAGATCCATTAAAAGTCATGAAAGTAACAAGAAACTTACAGAGCATCATCTTATATTATGCATTAAAAATAATCCTACTCTGCCCTTGGTACATAGAGAAACAATTTTTGGTGTTAATAGAACAAAAGTATAAGGCTACCCTCCCCCCCGTCCCAATTAATTCTAAACTAGTTGCAAAATAAATAATCTGCCATCAAGTTCTCTGTCTCTCATGGCGCGGGGTTAGGGAAAGGTCCCCCAATGTGTTGTTTCTATCTCTTTGAGATAGAATTTCTCGGTGGTTTTAGCAAGGCAAAAGATGTATCAGAAAGCTGAATATAATGTGGAGTTTTGAATCTGCTGAACCGCGCATAAGGCAAGCGCGATAATTGTGCGCGAAGTGAGAGTTCTGTTGTTGCCAAAATAAACAATTTTAGTAAATATATTTCCTGATTCGCAGAAGGTAGCTAAGTTCCTTGTGGTGTGAGGCAAGAGACTAAACTTTCTATTTTATGGGTATTTTGGTTAGTCTCCTTACGTTACTAAAAAAATTGCGAGAATGTATTTGAAGAAATATCTTCTTAATATATTCTATTTATTCCGTGAGTGGGATGAGGGCTGTCTAAATAAAATTGCTACAAAGAACTCCAAATGGATATAATGCTGAGGTTACGCGCGCAGAAAGACTATACACAAAAGATCTCAATAACCACTCCACTTATCTTACTTCTCAGTTCCTTACCCGCCACTACTGTGGAGCCCCTGAGCACATCTTTTGGAAAAATGGCCTAAAGCAGGGCCTTGAGGTCAGCTGTTTGACCTTCATTAGAAGTGACAAGTATAAAAATAAGTTTTTCATTGGATTGGACCTATGTCAACTGGAAAATGTTTGTCTCTTGTTTGGAAGGGCCTGAATTCAGACACTACTATTTTCCGAAGCTCCAACGCACTCTTGATTGAAGAGTTTGAGAAGTATGAGCTCTTTATGCCATACTCACATTGTGCACGCTCTCCAAAAACTGGTCATCCATAACTCTGAGGCTATATATGTGGGATTTTTATTTTCTAGATAAATTTTTCTTAAGGGCTTCTTATTATTCTATTTTAACGATTTTCCAAGTTATGAAGGGGAACATTTCATGAGACGAGAGTGAACAGGACTCTGAACGAGAGGGTGTTCGCGTGCTAAATTTGTCTTAATGATAAGAGGGTTGAGAAAAAAGAGTGGAGAAAATGCCCACAACAACAAAGCCATATCGATTGCATTCCAAGATATTTGAAAGTAACGTGTGGTGAGGAGAAGATTGGGGAATCTCTCCGCGCAAACAACTTCCCAAAAAGATGTATTGGAAAGCCCGTGAACATCTAGCACTTCTACACCACGCCATCCATTATATACATGCATAAGTTTAAGGGGGAGAGTTTATACGCGAAGGCAGGCGCATAGCACGTAGCAGTTGTTGTATTAGGATTTTTCTATGAAGTTTCAAACGTGAATGAGACAGCGAGTTGACTACGACAACTTACTATTAGAGATAATGAAAATAAACCTTTCTTAGTCACTTTAGTTAATACACTCTTCAACTGAACACAGAATTCCTCATATAATTAGTCGCCCCCGCCGTTACCCAACTTTGGCTCGTTCCAGCCCGCATTTCCCCACCGTCAAAGTTTTTAAATGAAAATTAACACTTTTAAGAATAACAAAAAATTCATACGCTGATTAAAAATATTGACCTGTTTCATACAGCAAAAGAGGGAAATTTAAGGAGAGCACGTCAAAAAGGGAGCAACTCAGTATACCACTTATTATAAATTTAGAGAAGAAGTTATGAGTTTATGTATAAATTACTTAGCCACAGAAACTATATCAAGACCAAGAATTAGATAGATGGGCCGCCCCCCATAGAATCTCTCTTTTAAAATATTCTCATCACATATAAGCGCTATGTACCAGTGTTTCACCAAATGATAGTGTAATTGCTTCTAGTAATCTCTGAAAGGAGATTAATATTGGCGTAATATAAAAAATTCATTTTGATGATCGAAGGTCGAAATTTGATGTTCAGGACGGCTGATATATATTCAAATGAGATTATTGAATTTATGATATCTAATTCCCTCATAAATACTTGAAAGTTCTGAGAAAAATTATTGAGAATGAGACACAGATAAAGAGACTTCTCGAATCAATTTCATTTAGAAAAAATTGCTTTAAACAATGCTACACACATCCTCAAATGAAAACAAAAACCCTTATTGAGAGTAACAACATGCGCGATTCTCTCTCCTTTAGTCTTCATTGGAATTGGCGTTTTTCTTGTAGGGAGGGAAGAAAAGGATACTCTCAGAAGACGACATAATAGAGTACGAAGAAACTTTACGTGAAGAGTCCCTTGCCCCTCTGGTTTTTAAAATAAGAGTTTACTTAAGGACTGAAAAGAACTGAAACAACTAACTGAGGAAGTTGAAATAGTGTAATTGACAAATCCGAGAATAGAATAGATTCTGAATAAAAGGCCTCCACTGACCAAATTACAAGCAATGACTTCTTAACCAGCAGTATGACCCGTTGAAAGGACACACCATATCAAAAAGACAAACTAGTCGCGCAGAAGAAACAGAAAATAAAACTGAGGAAGTGCATAAGAGTAGGATAATTTTTAAGCAGTCTTGAGATAAATAGAATAGCTGAAAAGAAGGAGGAGAGTATGTGTCGCACATGAGTACCCGCGCACTAAAAACAACTATTAAAATTATATTTATAGAGATGTTTAGAAAAATAGCTTTTCACATATAACACAGTTCTCATAAATCTTATATTTTTTATTAAAGACTTAAAAATGGCCATTCCATTATGATAAAAATTCTGATTTAGTTTTAGAATATTAAATTTAATTTTTGTGTTTTTGTGTTGAGTAGAAAAGAGAAAAAATATAAATATAAGTTTTTATTTTCATTTAGATAAGAAAAAGAAACATTGCAAAATCTATCACTTTTATCATTTTGCGTGTTATTAACGCACATGTAAACAGTTTTTAAATAAAAAGAAAAAGAAAGAGAAAATACAATATAGAATGCAAAAAGTTACAGTCAACTTTTAGAACATATATTATTAGGAGGAGTCAGATATATATAATAGATTAAATTGACTCATATTATATAAAAAATTTCACTAATTTTATAAATAAATTTATTGGAGAAAGTTTGTTTAAAATTTTTTTAATGCAAATATATACATTTCGAGCGTGTACACAATGTCAAATTAGTATAGAAGTCATTTATAATTTGGAATAATCGCTGAGCAAGAAGATATATAATATGTTTACTGAGGAGGGTTTAGTGTATGGAAAGTTTGGGGATAAGAACCTTACCTTTCCATTTTTTCCAAACACCAACTGATTATATAAAGAATAAACAAAAAGAAAAAATGAAAATGATTTATTTAAATACAATTTAATATATTAGTTCCCAGTAGAGAAAAAGTTTTGAGAAGACACGCCGGAAATTAAATAAAATAAAACAAGGGAATATACGTAAAGAGAGGGTTTAGTTGGAAAGTCTATGGGAGGTTAGTTAACCTTCACCTTTGAATAATATTCCATCCCACCTCTTTGGTTTCAACCTAAATTCTTCTTCTCAACAACACACTCTCCTCTTCCACAAAGTACTAAAATCCCACACCACACTTTACTTCACACACATAACAGCTCAATTTGCTATTATCTAAACAACATTCCCAAACATAAAATTACCTGCCTCCCCCCTTCCCTAATCATGGTATACATGAGAGATTACACACGATAATCTCATACATCTATCTATATCCAATCCACCCATATCTCTATCTAATATTAAACGCATCAATAGTAACTAATTTTTACTAAACACTTCAACCCTACAACACACAATAAGCTCATACACCTAGAAAAGAAACGACTGTCTCCACAATAAGAGGCCAATCGACCTCAACCACGGAAAGCAGATACAATTCATCTCTAACAACCACCAAGACTCGTGCAAATAATAAATAATATAGAATATTCAAACTAGACGTCTATCTCTCCCCCTATCTTGCCTCCGCACCCACCTCGTCCCAGACAATTCACGCTTATGAGGAGACACATAGAGGCCATCTCTTCTCTTCTGGGGTGCCATGCTCTTGACGCCCCCTTGCGCCGACTTCTCTATAACTTTCTCTTCCTCGTATACCTGTGGATGTTATCTCCCCAGAGGTGGCAATAGTCGGCTCCTGGGATGCATGTTTGCCTCTCACTTGGCGAGAGAGAGGGGCTACCGGCAGGACAGGAAGTGACCTAAATAAATAATAATATAATAATTATATGGATGAGATATTTTATTATATTTATAAAATTAATAATTAAAAAATAACACCTACCAAATTATATTATTTTATATATTTATATTTAATATTATATATATATTAATATATAAAAATATATATTATAAATAGGGGTTATTAAATAACCTGAGCTATTATATTATGGGAATAATAATAATATATAATTAAATTTTTTATAATAAAGGAATAATAATAAAAATAAGTGATTAATATTTATATTTAAAATAAAAAACCCCCTACTATTATTACTTATTATTTATATATTATATATTATTATTATTTTTATTTTTACTATACTAATTAAAGATAAATATAAATAAAATAACCCCTCACATGTGAGGGGCCTTATTATTTATAAGAGATAAAAAAAATAATAAACCCAATTCCTTTCTATTTCAGGCCGATTTAGTTCCGTAAAAGCCACCCCCAATGCTTTTTTTTTTTCCTAAGTTAATTTGTATCCATATAAATATTAAATAATATATATAAAATGCGCCCAAAGTAGTTTAAATATATAAATAAATATATAATATAATTATAATATTTATTATATATTTTTAATTTTTAAAAAAAAAAAATAATGATAAATAAAATAAAATGAAAAATTGTGAAGTTTTTGTTGTATTTTAAGAAATGATAAAATAAATTTGCTAGATATTATATTTTCTATATCTATAGGATGATAGGGCTCTTAAGAACCAGTTAACCAGCACGAAAACCATCGTATTTTAAAAGTTCACGGTTATTAACATGGCACGCGAAAACTACAATAATAAAACTAATTGTCAAAAGATATAAAAATAAGACCGAGGGTAATTTATAACCTAGAAACTTAAATTCACCACACACTTTTAAATTCTGCACCTTTCTTACAATAAACTGAAAATTGTAATTTGTTCAAAATTATGAATCATAACTCAAAACTAAATCAATTTGCTTTTCATTTAAATTCAATCAAATCAAAATATTTTACAGAGTATTAACCTAAAGTGTCGCTTGTGTGAGATTTATAATTTACAAATCAATTTATTTTTGAATCTACATAATTTATCTTTAATTTCATTTAAAATTCTCAAAGTATTTTTTTCAGTTAATATAATTTTTTTTTAGAGAAGAAAGAGAGAAGATAGAGAGAGAGAAGAGAGAGATTGAGAGAGTAAGACGGAAAAAAGTATCGTAGGCAAAAGATGGGTAAGAGGAATGAAGAAAAGACACACAAAGAAACATTTGTTTTTTTGTAGTAAATGTAATATAAGATCCAGAAAAATATGAAGATGAAGATGAGAGAGAGATATAAGGTGTTATCCCCTTGAGGCCGACCCCCCTTTGATTTTTGGGAATGACCACAGAGTTTTAGAGATGAGAGAAAAGAAGAAAAGCGAAACGTTCACCTGACCCCAGAGCACTGAGAGAGATAGAGTCGCCATGAGAGCAGCCCCACCTACGAGGCGCCTTATTACGAGTATTCCCCCCCCGCGAGGTTACCCACACGTATGTATGAGATGAGATGAGATTGAGATAGAATAAATTGTCAGCACGCGCAGGAAGAAAACCGAACCACGATGAAGATAGTAAGAGACCCCCCGACGCAAGAATTTGGCCGGGCACGCCCCAAAGGAAAGAAGAACCAGAGAAGTGTATTGGAGGAGAAAGAAAGAGAGAGGGAGAGAGAGCGATGAGATGAGCAGAGGGCACGCCAGAGAGTATTGCACAGAGAGAGCAACCGATGTTTAGTAGAGAGTAGTAGTAGAAAGATGAGAGAGAGAGATTTGGGGAGAGAGGAAGGCCGCAGCCCCAGAGACCCCCACGTAAGGAAGGGAAGAGGTAGTAGAGAAAAGAAAGAGAAAAGAAACTAGAGAGATAAAGGAAGAAGAGAGAAGGAGAGAGATCGAGGACGACCCCTGAGTAGAGAGAGAGCACGAGAACGAGAGAGAGATGAGTAGGAGAGAGAGAAATGAAGAGAAGAGAAGAAGAAGTTCAGACGACAAGAGAGAGAAGACAGGGGAGAGGTAGAAAGAAGAAGAAAGAGAAGGAGAGCACGAGAAAGATAGAAGAGAAGAAAAAACCCAGTGTATGATTGGAGGGAGAGAGAAGAAACCGGAAGAAAAGAAGAAGAAAGCCCCACGTATGATTGTGAGATGATGAGAGTAGAATGCACGAAGAGAAGAGAAAGAGGTAGAGAGGAGAGAGAGAGAGAGAGTATGTACGCCCAGTGTGTCTGAAAGGGGGAAAAAGGGAGAGAGAGAGACCACGAGTAGAGAGAGAGAGAGAGAGAGAGATGCCGCGTAAAAGGGAGAAAGAAAAAGAAGCAAGAAGAGAGAGTAGTAAAGAGACACAGAAGATGACCCCCAGTATAGGAGGAGAGGATATTTTTTATAAATGCGAAGAATACTCAGTGCCATAAATATTAAGTTTATTAAATGCGTTTCATTATTTGCATTTTTGTGTTTACTGTAAAAATGCTGGGGTTTTTGCGGCACAAGTAGGATTGAGTTTTTGTTTCTCTTGGTTATAACACTTAGCACAAGAGATCGAGTGAAAAAAAAACTCCGACGGGGCAAAGCTGTCCCGCAGCGCGGTTTGAATTTTTCCATTAAATTCTGTAAAAGTATGCGTGATTATCACAGGTAAGATAAAGAATATTATATTAAAGATGGTCAAGCCGAGAAAATCAAATAGTCTCAGGTATTCTGATCCGGTTTAACCAAAATATTCGAGAGCCTTGCCGGGTAAACATCGCCTATATATATATATTATATAATATAATATATTATTCACCCGAGCATAAATAGATTACCAAATGATTATTATTATTTTTATAATATTAGTTTTATATATTATATATTATATATATATTATTATATAATATTATTTATATATATTTTATATATATTATTTATGGGTAAAAATAAAAAATATTGATAAAGTATAAAATAAAAAAATTATAATATTAAAATTTATTATATATTTATATTATATTATATATTTATCCTTTACTCTGTAACCTTTTCACTGTAAGGGTCCCCCAATATAATTAAGCTATATATTATATGTTTATATTATTTTTTATGTATTTTTTAATATATATATTTATAATTATATATAAAATAATTTCGTGCGGAATATGTAAATGAGGGAATAAATAATTTATATATTTATATTACTACTGATGATAAAAATAAAATGAAGGTTAGGCATCAATATGGTGAGTTATGTAGTTATGGTATTTATTATAATATATTATAGTATATATATATATTTATATTATGGGATATATAATAAATAATAATAAGTATAAAATTCTTATTTTTATATTGGTTGATGAGTATAGACCCGGTGTATTATCTACATTATACCAAACTTATAAATTGGTATATATATTAATTATTATATTATATATATATATATATATATGAAAAAAAATATTATTATTACTATTATAATCTAAAAAATTTTATTTTATGTTTATTTTCATTATATATTATATATATAATATATATATATTATTATTATTATTATTAGTAGGTGATACTACAAAATAATAAAAATAAACTAAATAACAGAAAATGATTATAAACTAGGGGATAATAATATAATTATAATTATTTTATATTATAATATTATAATATAATTATAATATAATTTAAATGTAAAGTAAAGGGTGGTACCTTTCAAAGAAGTATAATTCTAGTTCTATGAGACACGGAAATACCTGGAATTTAGCTCGCGAACTACCAAAAAAAATTCTCACACCACATCCAAAAGTAATTCCGCCAGATAACCTGGAATTTTCTTATGAGTTAAATCATTTTTAATCTTTAACTTATATTAAAGAAATGTAAAAAATTTACATTTCAAATATGATTTTAAAAATTAACTATATACACTTTCGGTACAAAACCTTATACCAATTTGATAGCAAACAGACCAAACCTAAAAATTAGAATCATGAAACATTAAATGAATAATCATCAATTGAAAAGACCATTATACCACGAAGTTTAAAAAATAAATATAATAGATTAAAAACCAGCTTGATTGTATTTTACTATATTTTTTATAAGAGAGAGAGAGTATATCATAGGGGTAATTACATTAACAAAATAGAATCTTAACAAAACTAAGTTAGTTTAATAATAAAGATGAGTTATTTGGAGAGGAGAGGTTTTATTCCACCTAAAAAAGTATTATTATGACTATTATCAAATTGTATCTATAATCCTCAAATACACTAGAAAATTATAATGATTTATAATATTTTTCGGCTAATTGAGATTACCTAGTAACCATTATACACAAAAGATACTAATAAAAATATAATTGATGAAGAGAAGTAGAGATTCTAGAACTTTATATGCCATCATTTATTCTATCACACAAATCCATGAATAATATATTCCTGTAATTAATATATATTATATTAGAGATTAAAATGTTACCAATCTTCACCACATCAAGAATTATAGTAATGATCTTAAAGACAGATAAAATATTAATCGAAGAAGATTGAATTTAAGGGCTAGAATACAGTAAATAATATTATACATATATATAGATTATATTATTATTAAATTAAATATAGAGAATATGAATTCAAACGGCTACATAATATATTATTTTAACACTTTATTAAACTGCACTCATGGCATATATCAGTCAGAGTTTGTAAAAAATGGACGTGTACTTCCCCATTTGAATATTAGTATATCCCAGGATTACTCATTCTGTAGAATCTAAAAATCACATAAATGAGTATTTGAAAAATTACGATGAATTATTAAATATTGAGAAATTTACTATTCTAAGCTAAAAATAACTCATTATGATCCTATTAGAGATTAAATAATATGAGAGCATTAATTAACATGAAACAAATTGGAAACTAAGCAATAAAGGAATTTGAAAAAAAGTTGCCTCTCAATGTTTTAAATTTTCCTATAAAAACATTACATATTATATAAATGATGCCTTAATTGTTAAAGTCTGTGATATATAAACTAAATTAAGAAATGTATAAGGATATTTGTAGCATGGTATCAATCATTAATCCAGTTTTTAATAATTCTTTAATTATATAAACTTTTAAAAAGAATAAATCACAAAAAGTAATAACTATGGATCACATCTAATTATGCATAAGCTCACTATTATGCTCAATATCAAGATGTTATTATATCTTAATAGAGTGGATAGCTAACAATACTTGATTCTTATTAAAATAAGATAAAAAATTGGTTAGGAAATATTTTTCAGCTTAATTGACAAGTATTTATATTTAAATAGAACTAATCAAAATCAAAATATATAAAGCAATTGTGACTGATAATAAATGGCAAATACTTGGAAAAAAAATTCTAAAGAGTTTGCAACCATTCTCATGGTTACAGAAACTATAAAGGCAAAATCAATTTATATCATCAATTATTCTACATATTTGAGCTCTCCAGCATATCTCTCAATAACTCCTGAGGATGACAGCAGAGATAAAGAAAGAGCTGAAAGAAGCATTAGAGTTTCAGATTTTATAAGATAAAAAGGAAGAGAAAGGAAATCTGCCTTGCAACCCGTAGAAAACAAGATAATGTGTTTAAATACCTGTAGTGACCCAAGATACTAACTTTATTTTTCTAATGAAATAAGAGTAATTAAGTAGAAATGGATGCTTGAAGAATATGCAAATAATTGAAGGTAGAAAGTGATATAAGTAGTAGCATTACAGAAGAAGGTTCAGGCGATGAGTCATTTTCAGAAACGAGCATTATCTACAATAAAATTTAAGATTTGCCAAGGACGTCAAAAGTCATCAGGAGCAATAAGAAAAGAAATTACTGTAATTTACTTAATTTTTATAGGTTTGTAGAAAGTGAAGTGACAGCGAGTCAGTTTAGTGTAAGAAAAAGGAAAAAAAGAAAAATCAGTGGCTCTTCAAATGGTGAAATTCTTAAAGATTAAATGAGAAATTGAATAATATGGTAAGATATCACCCTCACCATGCCCGAAGAAAGAAAGGATCGCCAAATTAATAAAATTTCCTTAATTTGGTAAGGAAAGTGAAACTAAAAGGATAAATAATCACCCAACATTAGCAGTCAATAAAAACTCTCAAACTAATGAAGCAAAACTAGCACGATAATGATCTTTCTTTCTAAGGGATGTTTCAGAAAGAAATTAATGGTAAATTAGAATTCCACATCTAATATATATCATGAGAGAAAAACGTTTAAAAATATTGAAAACGCTTTTAACATGTAAATGAAAACAATTTTTTCTATTTTACCTTCTCTAAATAATCAATCATATATTTATTCCCCTGATTTTTATCTTAGTATTTTTGCGGTTTTTACAGCCTAAGAACCTAGGATAAACCGGAAAAAAAAAAATGTCAATTACTCGTGCTATGGAATTTCCAAGCGACCGGACACAGAATATCCGAGAGGTAAAAGTCACACCTCTAAGTATAATTATATAATATAATTATAATATAAATTTTAATATATTATATATATATATATAATTTTATTATATTAAATATATTATATTATAAATTAATATATTAATATATTAATAAATATATAATTATAAATTAATTATAAATAATATTATAATAATAAACTATAAATATTAATAATTATATTAATAAAATAATAATAATTTATATATATTATAAAAATTAAATGTGGCGAGAGAGGAATTATCAGCTTTAGAGGGATTCAAAACATAAAGTTGTATCTCACGACTGGTGAAGTACCTCCTCTCCACGCTCTTATTCTAGGAGATTATAGAAGTTCGAAGAAATAGTTTTTGATTCAAGGAAGTTCATTAGTAATATAAAGGAAATATACGTCATAATAGATTTAGGAATTGTGATGTTCATATAGATAGTGGTTTTGAAGGAGATCTTAGTCAGACACACAGGACAACCACATGAGACATCCTAATCAGGAGTTATATTAACGGAGCAGATTATGATTTACTCACCGTGAGTTAACGGAGGAAGTTACGTCCACAGGACATACCGGCCTGCCTGTAATGAACTAATGATATAGAACTTCAGAAGATGGAGTTTCAGCTGTGGTTTATAAAATAGTTGGTTAAAACTTTATCCATAAGTGTTTTCCACCTCATCCATTAAAGAAGAAATTAAATTATTTATAGAAATAAAGCTCGTTATCCACCGAGGAGCTTTCTCGAAGATTAACCCGATAGAGGTCTCGAAGATTAACCCAATAGAGGTCTCGAAAACTTACATAAAATGTAATCATACACAAAAAAAAAACATCAAAATATAGAAGGATAGCTGACACATAAAACCCATAAAAAATGTGGATATATAATCTTATATCTAAAATATTGCTCAGAAATTATGAGTGGGAAGGTATCTGATCAAAAAGATTAATTAAATAACAATCAGAGTACCTACCCCAACATATATATATTATATATAATAGATTATAGACATAAAAAATAGAGAATATCAGTTAAATACACCCTTAGGATGAAGCAAAGTTAAAAGGTTCTCAATGTTAGTATTAATACTTTACAAGAGCACAGACCAGCTACATAGGACCAGATACGAAGCCGGAAAAACACCGAACGCTTCCCCTAAAATATTTTGCCTCATTAAGCACATAAATAATAGCAAGGGAATAATTGAAATCCAGAACTCAACATATTTATTAGGAATTATATATTTAAAAAGATGAAGATAAAATAAAAGATAGTCAGAGACGAAATGGTTTACCAAAGTAGGATGAGAATATGATTTACAGAATGATACAAACATAATGCTAGAGATAAAACTATTAATAGAAGGAAGGAATCTACAGCCTTAAATCCTATAGATATTTGGCTAGGGAGAGGGATTATACACTCAGATGAACCATACAAAACTAGACTTAAAACAAGTATATACCAGAAAGAAAATTCTTTTTCTTTGTATGAACTGGAAGATTTCCACTAGGTACAATTTGCAATGTTGTTCCTAGACATACACTAAGTGTTGCAACACTGCACAATAAAAAAGAAAAGAAAAGTAAAGTATCACCATATAATGGATAGTAATGATTACATTTGTACTTTATAATACTATACGATAAACGTCTATTAGAAGGAAATAATCAGGAGGATAAATCCGACATGTTTATATAAGAAATGTTATGATGAAAGGAATCAGGATTTTCAAGGTAAAAAATATTTCAGTGTAGTAAATATCAAATTTAGTTTGAATTAAGGCTTTTGACTTTATGATAATAATAGAAACTTTAGAAGTCTTGTACACAAGAATATAAACTATATGATTGGAATTTGGACCATAATTTAATTAATAATACATATATTTGTAACAGTTATAATAGAAGTCCAAAATATAATTGTTAGGTGCCCGCACCATTACCACTGAATAATATCCAAGAGAGGGTGGCTCCCTTCTTAACATATATAGGAAGATTAAAAGATGTCCAAAACAGGCCATTCCACAAAGCAACAAATATTTTCAAGGTAAATATATTCGTGTAAAATAAATTTATTTAATAATCTTTCAGTATCTGTACATATTTACATATTTACATTACAGTTATTAAATATTATATATCAATCAAAAATTTTTGCAGTCACTTAGAGACCTCTGGTAGACAAGCATAAGATAAGGCTTAAATCACTTCTTGTGTATATTTACTGTAATATTAAGTACTAAACAACAATTATCTTACATTGGTTATACATTTTGATGCTTCCTATGGAATACATAAATAATATTTTATGTATTATCAATTAATGATTTTATTAAATTAATTTTAATAATAATTCACAAAAAATATAAGACATTAAAAAAGAATGTAACTTAAAAAAAAAGAAAAAAAACTGGTAATAAAAATATATAGTAATCTTATACATCATATAACTGTTTTGCTTTTTCACATAATCTTAGAAGATATTATATAATAAATATAATAAGTATACATCACATGCCTAGGAACTCAGTAAATGGTAATAATGAAATGTACCGAGGGTAGTTAAATTATAATAAAAAACAATTAATCCACGGAGAATAAACAAAAACACCAATATAAAATAGATGCGAATTGCTCAATATTTGACAACACCATATTATGAAGATGCTAATATAGATTCAATATCTTCCCTTAATATATCTCTCTAACACACAACTAAATCTAAAAACACCCACCTGCATTTCCACAGTCAGATATACGAGGGGGAGAAATGACGGGAGTGTAAGAGGTCATTTGGGAGGCATAGAACCCCCCGGGCGGCGTAGGGAAGGATACCATCCAGGACTATCTCCATAAACTCAAGCCTACCGAATATTTTACATAGAGTAGATATTTTTTTTTGCAAGTGTAAGTAACAATATTTTATGTTAATTTTTATGATTAAATTTTCATCTATATCTTTAGAGCGACTCTGAGGAGCAATGAAACGGAGCTATACAAACACGAGAGGAAAATGCGTAATTGTTTAAAGGGTTTCTTGTTGATTTATATTCCCTGAGGCGATATAACCAAGAAGAAATCAAAAAGTAAATACCCAGTGTGGGATTTTGGTAATAACCTGGCTTCGCATCATGATTACATTCACTCAGGGGAATGTACAATAAAGGTAGCCTCCTCTCCCCTTAACAATTTGCCTGTTTATCACAAGCATTCGATTATGTCCCGGTCTCTCATCTGACGTATATACCGAAAAATAATCGCTTAACTTTGTCATTAGGCTTGTCTTCTATAAGAGATCGAGTAACAATCGGTCAACACTGATTAGATGGTACACAGTTTTCCTCATTCTATTCGTTTCAGATAACACATGGATCTTCATTTAACATTGATTGGCCTATTTCTGGTGTCCCAATCCTGATTAATTGGTTGTTTTTCTTGTTCCCCGCTCGTCTCTCTAAGAACATCATATACATAATCATAGCCCCAACGGGACTGCGCGCGGAGAAGTAACTTGTGGAAATTACGGTGCATATCACCCATTTACATGCTTAGCCACTAATAATTGGGGTCGTTGTTTTTCACATAAGATCGTATTGTTAATAATGATGAATAACAATATGCTCGTATCGCAAGATATTCTTCATACACGCCCTATAACAATTGGCTAATTGATGATATACTGATTGTTCTGTTTTCCTGATAATTTCTGGGATACCTGACTTAGCGACGATCCTGGTGTGCTTGAAAATGATATTATACTCCACCTCGTAGAGCTTCGATCCTGAAAAAACATAACAAAATATAATCCGGCATAGTTATTGAAGTTCTGGACAGCGAGTTACACTATTAAGTAAATAAATACCTATCATTGAGCTAATATTTATTCTTTATATCTATTTATAGTAAATTATTATATTATTTTCCATACCACCTACCACCTAAACTCGTCTGGAAGCGCCATTAAATATATATGAAACAAAGTAGAGCTTAAACTAAGTCATTTTTTTTCTTACGCGTCACTATTTTTCTCTAAACTGCATACTTAAATGAATGATTGAGAGTGTAATACAAAGAAAGTACAATAATATATTGTTTATATTAATTGATATATCGAAATTGAGTTATAATAAAAAAAATATAAAATACAAATATTATAAAATTATATTAAAAATAAATTTTAAAATATTGTAATCAATTAAATATATAAAAGTGTATTAAACATTTATCTAGAAAATATATAAATGCCTTTTAGTGAAAAGTCACAATAAGTTGTTATCAATAACAGAATAACAACCACACCTATCAATATAATTAAAGAAAATATTTTTATTTTCACTATTATTTAATATTTTATTTTATATCAGAAAAAATAGTAACAATAAATCTAGGAAGTCTTTTTCCATGATACCCTTTATCTATTTTCTATGGTATATATCTATATGAAATCAACCCACAGTTTTTGGCCACCATATATTAAATTGAAGAGAGAAGAGTCTTACTTCCACATTACCCAACTTATACCCGAATTATATTCAGAAGAACAGCAGGTTTAAGTTTATCTTCAGGAAAAACGAGCAATTTGCCTTTGAATAAAAATAAGTATTTTAACGCTCCTACCAGGTCCACACATACCACAAGTCATATAATAGACCTGAGGTTCATTGGAAACCAAATGAGAGAAACTGGATATTTATATATATTTAAAAAATAGTACATATATATATAATACAGCTCAATATATATTATAAATACCCCCGCCTAGTTTTTGTGGTAAAGGCGCGGTTTTCGATGACGGTGCTAGCTATTAATTAATATTAACAGTTCATTATGTGTTCAGAATGACAATATATGAAAATTAAAATGTAATATATTTATCTTTTCAAACCACTAATTCAAGCTTGTTGTAAACACCATATTAACCATATATGGTTAAAATGGTGTATACAAGCACATTTATTCAATGCTTTAGCTTTCCTGAATTTATTTCCACTCTTAAAGTTTTACATGTGATTCTCTAACAATTACAAACCAATATCCATGGCACATAAAATTAGCAAAATATTTGAGAAAATAGCATTTAAGCATCTAACTGAAAAATTCAATACGAATGTAATACTTAGGGATCTTCCAGTATGGTTTCTTAAAAGGTCGGTCAACTTCTGACTCCTTTATGCCAAATTGAAAAACATTGCAAAAATTTTGGGAATAAGGACTCGTCCGCCATTTTATTACTGGATTTAACGAAAGCTTTCGATCTTACTTCTTCAATTAAATAGGATTACCTTTGATGAGTTAAAATGGTTTAAAATATATTACAAAGAAATGAATCAATAATGTCAAGTTGGAAGACACACTTTCTGATACAAAACAAATAAAAATGAATGTACCGCAGAGTTCTATACTAGGGCCAGTATTATTTTCAATATACACAAATGGCCTCATCAATTTTCACAACTCTTTCTCAGTATCTTTCAAAATGACATTTCTGTGTTGATCAATGACAAAAGCCCTGAAATTTTCTCTCAGAAATGAATGATGGTTCTTTGCTCAGTAAGAGCTTCGAAGGTGGTGGATCGCAATAAATAATACATCGGGAATGTTGTGTCATCTGGGAGTCCCAGAGGGGGAGCATAATATGGAGTAAACAATTGAGAACGACTAGGTTGGGGGGCACGTTTTCGGGGTTTCCCCGATCATTTGGGCACCTGGGATGTCGAGGGCGTGTCAGGCGGCTGATCGCTGGGGATGAATAGACAGAGGCCTTCCAGATGAAGTGGAGGGAATCACAGCACTAATTTTCAAAGTGCAAATCAGAAGAGCAAGTCCATTAATTGGTGTTGGTAGTTTGGTAATCGTTAAATCCATCAAACTTTGAGGCAAAGTAAGGTTTTCCATGGTATATCAAATCAAAGGGGTCCCCACTCATGGGTGTCAAACCCTATATATATATATATATATATATATATATTTATATATCATATATATATATATATAACTTTTAATTTTATTATAAAATAATATCTCGAGAGTATTTTCTATACATTTGAAATTTATAGATATATATATATGATATATATAATATATATATATATATATATATATATATATATAGATATATATATATATATATATATACTATATATATAATATAGTATATATATATATATAATATATATAAATAGAATATAATCCCTGTATATAATATATTATATATACACTAACATATAATTTAGTTTGGCATATTTTCATTTTTCGTTGGTGTTGATAACCTAAGTCATAAATAATTTAATGTTTTAAAAGAATTCGTTTATTATTCTTTTAGAAATTATTAAATTCGACTTAGAATACATCCAAAAGCCCTTTTACGATTCTTTCATAATGATTTCCTGTTTAAAAAAGTTATAGTAATAAAAAAAACATTCAAAATCTGCATTTTATTGAAAATTATTCTTAATAAATATAATTAGTAATAAATTATTATTATTATATTATTTATTATTATCATTATTATTCATTATTATTATTATTATATTATTATTATTATATTATTAATTATTATTATTATTTTGACTCTTTCTTTACTTACCGTTTTATATATTTTGTTTCATTATCATCAACCTTTATTATTATATATTTTATTTATTTATTATTCTATTTACTATTATTATTATATTATGTAATATATTATTATTATTATTATTATTATTATTATTATTATTATTATTATTATTATTATTATTATTATTATTAATTTTATTATTATTATTATTATTATTATTATTATTATTATTATTATTATTATTATTATTATTATTATTTATTATTATTATTATTATTATTATTATTATTATTATTATTATTATTATTATTATTATTATTATTATTTAATATGGTTTTATTAAAATAAATTATGGCTGAGAGGATATTATTAACATTATTTTTATTATATATTATTATATTATTATTATATTATTATTATTATTATTATTAGTTATTATTATTATTATTATTATTTTATTATATCATTATTATTATGAAATATTGATTATTTATTATATTATTATTATTACTATTATTTATTAGATAAATATTATATTAAGATTGTTATTATATTATTATTATATTATTATCTATTATTATTATTATTATTTATCTCTAACTATTTTTTTAACATTGTTCTTATTTATTATTATTATTATTATTTCATTATTATTACAGTTTTATCATTAATATTATCATCATTATCAGGAATTATTATTATTATTATTATTATTATTATTATTATTATTATTATTATTATTATTATTATTATTATTATTATTATTATTATTGGAAATTTTATATCAGCTTCTAATTTAATATGAGATTTACAAGCCTTTTCCAATTTCCTAAAGGTATCAACCGCTCATGCATTGATTTTCTTAAAATATTATGGAATAAAATAGGACAAACCGCTTGCTGAACTTATAGCCCAATATTTCGCCTGGCCACTTCAGGCATCATCGGAGACGAGTTCAAGACTAATTTAACAATTGATGAAACAAAATAAATATTATTTAAATATAAATGTGAAGTAACAAAATAAATTTTTTATAACTAACGTAAATCTAAAATCCTTAAATAATAAATATATCAATAAAGAGATTCTATCTAGTCAAACCTAAAAAATGTTCAAAAAAATTCTCCATTTCATTATACTTGATGTTGATAATTGGCTTGTGCTTTTTTATTAAGAGGGACTCAGCCAGCCTCAATTCAAAGAAATTTCCTGCACGGTGTAGAATGTCAAAATTAGAAATATCGAGATTGGGTTTGGGGGTTCCATGTTCGTTTTTAAAGTGCTCAAAGATCTTACTGGGCCTGTATCTATGTTGTGAGACACGGAGTTTGAGAGAATTAGTGGTATACCCGATGTAAGAGGCATTACAGCCATCTTTATTACAGTGAAATTGGTATACCACATGATTCACATTCTCCTTAGTCCCACTAGCTCTTTCAGAAAACATAGAAGAAAATTTCAATTGCTTGTAGTAAGATCTAAGTTTTATTTCTTTAGTTTTAGATTTGGACTTGATGTGGTATTGAATTATTTTCTTTAACCTTGTATTTTCATAATTAAATCTATCTATAGTTTGGGATCTGAAAAAGAATGTCAAGCTATCCCTATTTTTTTCTGCTTTTTCTTCGACAATTTTCTTATTTATAAAAGTTTTAATGATTTTATCTAGTAGATATTGGGGAAAGTTGTTATTAACAAGATTCTGTTTAATTCTTGAGAGCTCTGCGTCAAAAAGTTTCCAGTCAGAGCAAATGCGGTAAGCTCTATGCAGTAAAGTTTTAATTAGGGCGATTTTGTAAGTAAGGGGTAAGTGTGAACTAAAAATTAGTATATAGCCTTTGTTACAACTTTTGACGTAAATAACTTGGGTGAGGGCCTCCACTTGGATCAAAGGAGATGTTAACGTCTATAAAATGGAAGGAGTTATTTTCAGATTTTTCAAAAGTAAAATTTAGGACACTTAAATTTTGGAGTTTATCAACAAAGCGTTTAACATCTTCATCACGATTTGAAGACACGAACCGTGTCATTCAAACACATCGGATCGTATATATAGGTCTGGGATTTGAAAGAATTATTTTTGCTAAATATTTAAGTTTTTCAATATGCGACAGTAGAGTCAGCGAATGTTGGTCCAAGTGGGGAACCCATGGAAACACCATCTACCTGAATATATGTTTTTCCATCGAATTCAAAAGGAGTCATAGTAGTGCATTTGGTTAAAAGATTTTTTAAAACAGATTTAACAATATTGGGAGGTTGTAATGATGGATGGTTGTAAGTTCTTTCCAGTATTATCTCAATTGTATCTCTCACAGGCACGTTTGTGAATAAGCTTTCAACATCTAAAGAATAAATCTTGTCATTTGGTGTTAAGCTTTCAAGATCTAATTTAAGTAAAAATTCTTCAGTACTTTTAACCATATTCCTTGAGTCAATGTACGGACGGATAATGTCATTTAAATATTGTGCAATGTCGTGAGTTACAGTTCCGCGCATGTTTATGATAGGTCTTAAGGGGGGATTCTCTAAATTTTTGTGAATTTTCGGAGAACCATATAAGTGGCCGTTGTTGTAAGAGCCGATTCTTCTAATTTTTAATTTAATATTATTGTCCGTAATTTGTCGAGATAAAGCATTAATTGATTTTTTCAGATCATCGCTTTTACTATTTAGGCATTGTTTAAATTTTGATTTATCTGAAATTATATTTTTAAGTTTTTGCATATAATCTTTCTTATTAAGAATAACAACTCCTCCTCCCTTATCAGGCCTTTTAATCACTATTTCAGTATTGTTCTTAAGAGATAAAATGGCTTCTTTGTCGACACTGGAAAGTTGATTATGTTTATCTTTAGTGATGTGAGAACCGAAATATTTTAGTTTAGTTTTAAATGTCTCGGTGTCGATTATAGTTATATCTCCTTTTCTCTCATGAAGTAATATATCGTTGTTTAAAGTTTCAATTTCTATTTGCTTCTGTAGTAAATTTTCATTTTTCGGTAAACTATAATTTAGGCCTTTTTCCAGTAGATCATTTTCAGCTATAGATAAATTATAATTTGAAAGATTAATTATTTTAAAATTATTTTTATTATTAATTTTTTTAATCCCTCCCATTTTATACGGTTGTCATATCATATCGATATCATAGTGTCTAAAAATATTTCTCTTATTCTTAATGAGGTACTAAAGTCAGTTATAAAATGTATCAATGCTATCAAAGCTAATGCCAAATGTGAGCGTCTCTTCAAGCAATTTTGTGAAGATAAAAATGCAGACCATGTGAGACTTTTACTTCACACTGATATAGAGTGGCTCTCAAAGGGGAATTGTTTGTAAAGATTCATGAAACTATTTCATGTTGTTTGTGACTTTTTAAGTGACAAGCCTGAAATGAAGCACCTGCTAACCGTTGATGGTAAAGCATTTGTGAGTTATTTAGCAGATATCTTTGAAAAACTGAATTTGTTGGATAAATAACTTCAAGGAACAAATAAAATTCTTGTTAATGCAAAGACGAAGATATTTGGCTTCATTACATTTATAAGAGTTATGTCAAAAACATATTTATGACAAGAATTTTGACCTGCCTCATTTGCTAAAAAAAATGTAGGGTGACTGATGCTGCTGTACTTGTCATTGTGGATCATCTGAAAATATTGGCCTCTGATTTGAAAGAAAGATTTTCTGATTTAAAACAAATTGATTTTCCAACATGGATGATGCAGCCAGTGCTAGTAGATCTATCTGATGTTTCAATGCAGTACCAAGAAGAACTCTTAGGAATGCAAAATGATGTGTCAGTTAAACCTTTATTCAATATAAAAGGAGTGATGGCATGGCTTTGTGATGAGACAGAAACTAAATATCCAAATTCAACGAACTTTGCAAGAAAACTGTTGCTACAATATCGATCCTCATATTTAGTTGAATGTGGCATTAGTGTTGTAAGTGATTTGCAATTGAAGAAAAGAAATCGACTGAATATCACTAAACGAGGAGACTTGAGATTGAAGCTGACTAAATTAGTGCCTAATATAAAATCTCTCTGCAGCAGGCATCAAGCACAAGGATCTCACTAACAGTTAGTGAGAATTTGTTAGGTACCTTTATCTTATTGCAATAATTAAAATGATCAAAGTATTACAGAAGAAGCTTCCATTAAAAATATTTTATATTTATATATTTCAGTTTTCTAACATATGATGTGAAACTTTATTTGCTGTTTTTTCATATCGCTTCATATTATATTTCTTAGTGCTTTCGTCCTCGGTACTTCAAGTATATATATATAATATATATTAGTATAAATATATATATATATATATTACTATACTATATATATTATATAATATATATATATATAATATATAATATATACGGTATATTATATATATATATCTAATATATATATATATTTGGTATTATATATATATATATATATATATATATATATATATATATATATATATACTTTATATATTATATATTATATATATAATATATTATATATAATTATATTAATAATTATATATATATATGTATATATAATATATATTATATATATATATATTATATTATATATAGATATATAGTTATATATATATATATATATATATATATATGTATATATTATATATGTATATATATAATATATATAATATATAAATATATATATTATAATATAATGATATATATATATATAATATATATATTATATTATATTATATATAATATATAATATATAAATAAATATATAATATATATATATTTATATATATAGTTATATATATATATATATTAGATATATATATATATAATATATATATATAATATATATATAATTTATTAGTGATTTATTTAATTTAAAATTTTAATATCCGCGGATGCGGATTGTGAATGGGGATATATAGATTTTTCACACTCCTCGGATGCGGATGCGGATGCGGATATTTAATGTTGAATATGCCGCGGTATGTTGGACGGATGTGGATGTTTCCGTTTATTTATATAAGGATTATAGTTTCATATATTAATATATATGGTAATAACTAAATTATAGGTATATATAATATATATTATATGATAATAGTACTATATATATATACTAAATATATATATATATATATATAAGTTCTATCATAATATATATATATATATATATATATATATATGAGAAATATGTTGATTTCTAGGAAATCTGATCCTAATGATAAAGGCGAACACTGCCAACAAAACTCCAGACATGGGTGATATTAATAAGATCGTCGTATTCGCAATTTTATTCTAAACGTTTCGGATTATATACCAATCCATCCTCAGTAGACTAAAAATAAAATTAAAACTAAGATTAAAATTAGATAAGTATAACGTTAAACAATAACTAAATAAAACTAAAAATGAAAGATAAAAAATAACAAAAATAAAAAATAAAAAATAAAAAATAAAAAATAAATAAAAAATAAAAAAATATAAAAAAAAAAAAATAAGAAATAACAAACAAAAAAATAGATAATAGAAAATAAGATAAAAAAATAAAAGATAAATAAAGAATAAAAATAATAAATAAAAATAAAAATAATAATAATAAAAATAATAATAATTAATAATAATAATAATAATAATAATAATAATAATAATAATAATAAATAATAATAATAATAAAATAATAATAATAAATAATAAAAAAATAATAATATCGAATAATTAATAAAGAAGAATAATAATAATAATAAAAATAATAATAATAATAATAATAATAATAATAATAATAATAATAATAATAATAATAATAATAATAATAATAATAATAATAAAAATAATAAAATAATAATAATAATTAAAAATAATAATAATAATAATAAAATAATAATAATAATTAATAATTATATAATAATAATAATATAATCAATAAATAATAATAATAATAATAATAATAATAACAATCATACTAATAATATTTATAATAACGAGTGTTAAACCACCTACACTTCCAAACAAGATACTGAAAACGCAAAAGATTAAACTAGGCAACGGGGTGGTTGGTTGTTAAAAGATTGATATCCATATTCATACATATATACACATATATACACACACAACACACACACATATATATAGGTATATAATATATATTATATAATATAATAATATAATATATAATATGATAGTATATATATATATATAGTATATATATATAATATCATATTATACATAAGGCATACATACTATACAATTATACGCATATAAATTTAAAACGTGCGAAGTGAGCAAAAGTTGATGTGATGATTCAGGGAATAGACGGAGGACATATGGATGAATAAAGATTCTGTATGATGCGGCCCTCTTTTAATGGATTTAAAGTATTCAAGATGAGAAGTTAGTTTGTTCTAGGATGGGGGTGATCATCTGGGAATGCAATGGCCCGGATTGCTGATGTTTCCGGGTTGGTGTATGAGAGACCTGTTCTGAACGAGATACTCTTATGCTTCGAGATTCTGATTATGAGTTGAAATGAGGTCTTTCTTCTATATAGCACGCGGTGTGACAGTCTTGCACACTGTATGGAATATACTATATAATATATATATAATAATGATAATATAAATATTTATATAACTATATAATTATATATATATATATAATATATATATATATATATTATAATTATATGGTTATATATATATATATATATATATACTATATATATAATATAATATATATATATCATTAATATATAACTTATATATATATATTCTATTATATATATATATATATATATATATATATATATATTATTACATACCTAAATTAATATTAATATATATTAATATTATTATAATATATATATATATAATATATTAATATATATATATATATATATATATATATATAGACAATCAGGGATGGACAGCAATTATGAATCCGGCTCGTTAAGGTTTGGTAAAAAGACCTTACGCTGAAGAGATTAGCGAAATAAGTTTGTCATTGCTATATGTGGGTAAGCTGAGTTTAAAGAATTTCACCTAAGAGATTTGTAAAAGGCTGTCTTTTTTGGGGCGCAAGAAAGGGATTTTGAGAAAATTGAAAGTTTAGGAACTGTTGAGGTGAGAGTCTTAGGGCGAAAGATGTCGTCCAAGTAAGGAACTTGAGAATTCCTATCAAAACAAATAGAGGTTGACGGGAACCAAATTACTAAGAAAAAAGTTTCACGTAAATAACACGTTTTACTGCGTGGGAAACGTCAATCTGACATATCTTTGTATGCCCGCGTCAATCAGACATATATACTATTAAGTTTGTAGCGTAGGAAAATGAAACTGAAGTAATACCAGGATTTGTTATTTCTTTATCTGATTATTTTTTATTTTTTATCGATTTTTTATTTTTTATTTTTTTATTTTTTTCATGCTTATTTAGTTATTGTTTAACGTTATACTTATCTAATTTTAATCTTAGTTTTAATTTTATTTTTAGTCTACTGAAAAGGATGATTAGTATTTAAAATATATCAGAAAACGTTTTAGATTAAAATTGTGAATTACGACGATCCTTAATTAATATCACCCATATCTGAGAATTTTTGTAAATGGCAGTGTGTTCGCCTATAAATATATATATATTATATATAAATATATTATATATATATATATAATATATATAATAAATATTATAATATTATATATATATAATATATATATATATATAATATATATATAATATAAATTATATATATATAGAGATTGAGAGAGCGAGAGAAGAGAAGAGAAGAAGAGAGAGAGAAGAAGAGAGAGATGAGAGAGAGAGAGAGAGATATGAAGAGATAGAGAGAGTGAAGAGAGAGAAGATAGAACGTAATATCGATAGAAACGATGAAAGAATTACCTTCCCTTTGTTACAATTTGGTTATAGGTTGTAAAGGTGTACAAATCGAACAACCGGAAGCGCAAAATCAGTGGATCAACTGGTTCTTTCCCCAATACTTGCGCTCAATATAAATAACTAGATATCTTCAACACGGCGCAGTAACTAGCTCCGCATTCCCGCATACATTATCAATCTATAAGAAACACTAAATACTACTGATACCAGATCAGACACTAATAGTAAATGTATTCCCAGTACTTGAAGATTAATTTATACTTATTTACCCTCGATGTGGGAGAGAACCCAGAGTTCCACTAAGCGAATAATGCTCTCTACATATTAAACATTATTTCTTGCAAGTGGACAATGGCAGTTGATTAGTTGGAGACCCAAATATATTCTACATTTTTATTAATATTCCAGAGTAATGCCTTATGACATGCCTCGGACCTTACCTGTGAGTGCCGAAAGTGACCCTGTATCTTTCCGGAAAAATTTGTGCTAACTGCAACCGTCTGGGGGTATCTTGTGTATATAATGTTATTTGATGATCAAATAGTGTGATAAGAAGAAAAGAGGCGAATTATGAATGTATTTTATAAAGACAAATTTGATTTTCTCTTGGCATAATGACTTGAAACCATTAAATTTATATAGAAATTTGTGTTGGATAGACGTTGTGATTATTATTAATATATTAATTTTTTTTAGTTAAGTTGTATATAATGTTACTGCATTAGCTTGAGAGTATTATATTAGTAGTTTAATTAGAATGACAATAATGTAGTTGAGAGAGGAATGGGGAGTGTTAAGTCGATTCTATGAGTGACCAGTGGCACAAGATGCTATGGTGATTTTGATGTGTGTTGTAGAGTAGTGTAAGTAATAAGTAGTACGTAGAAAGTTTCTAATGGCTTAAAAAATTAAGTTTGAATAAGGTCCTAGGATAAGTGTTTGGTAGTTGATAATTAAAGTATCATATAGCACACTTTCATTTTTGACTAGAATAGTAATTTTGAAGTGAGAAATGTCGTGTAGACTTTCTACAATACATTGAATATATGTTTTGGAACGTGAGGTAAGAGCTACGGAATCTTCAGATATAATTATTAGTGTAATATGGCGACTTATAAGCGTTGGCCATTATGGTATAGATCAAAAAATGGTATTATTATTTGTATATATTGACGTGACTTTGAGATGGGTTGCCAGGAAAAAATGAGAATGGTTTTAAGGCTAATTGAATTTACTTGAAAGCAGAACGAGTATAGTCGTGAATCAAGTAATACGCCTCTGGGTACACAAGAGTATAAATCATAAGTATGCGAGACTCGTTGCGTATCAGATTTATAGTATAATTGTGTTATCGAAGTGAAAAGTTTAATGGATTAATTTGTTTGTGAATGAAGGATATAATGTTAAAGTAAATGTGATAACTGATTAAACAGTGTAGAAGTATGGGATGTGTGAAATAATCAGAAATTACATATAATGTTATATTCTATGTTAAGATTAAATTTAGTAGGTTAATACGGAATAAATAGAGAGAAAAGACCATGAGGAAATGAAGTGGGGAAATAAAAGTGAGAAGTTAAGTGAACAAGATTATTTAGGAAAAAATATATAAGTAATGACAATTGCAAAATATATATCAGTGATCGATTTCGTCTCGGAATACACTAAACAAATAATTAAAATATCCCCATACGAAGGATATCCTTTTGATAGTGCAAGAAAAATATATAGATTGCTAAAGTAAAGATAAAGAATAAGAGAATAGTGTGCTGCGGTGATGATAAGAGTAATGATGCAAAAACGGTAAAATAATAGTGAATAAGAGCTATTGGTGAATGTCATCATTAAATTAATAGGCAATGGTAGGTTTCAAAAATAAAAAATAATAGTGATATAGATATAAATATATACAGAAGGAAAAAAGGGAAAATTAAAGGTATAATTATATTGCATACTATGTTGAGGATAAAAAGTAGGTAAAATTGAGGAGTTTGTAAAGGATAGTAGTTGATAATTGGTAACTATACAATGTGAATTATGCACAATAACTTTTCTGGAAGGTAAGCTTTTCGAATAAATTGTTATGAAAGAGAGTTAATGGGGAATCTTTTATAGTAATAAATAATTGGAAGGATATTTCCTGACGAAGAAAATGATATATAACAATGGCAGCACAAATAGGGTAAAAGTAGTAATAGCTGTTACAAATTCTACAATCAGTGCAGGTTAGCCAAAGTAAGTTATTGTAGTGTGTTTGAGCAGATTCATTCCTTCTTATCGAATTATATATGTATGTTGCGAATAATTTTTTCCTCCTAGAACACATTATCCTAAGTAATGTAAGCGTTTGCCTGTGCGTCTTCTGGCCATTCAATGGCAGAGGACAGTGCGTATCGGCGTAGGTACTTAAGTGGACAAATTCTCGTTCTCCTATCGTTCTCTCTCGCTAACTTTCATTCAGCTAGAAATCGCTTGCATGGTAAATACTACTCGACGACCAAAATGTGTAGACTTGTCATTAAACGAAAGTATGTAGTCTAACCTCCTTTAAATTCTAATTCCATACTGACAGATCTTTCTGTCCAATCTCCATAAACTATCTCTAATAATCTTCTTGTAAATATCCTTAATATTACTTCTAATCTTTAATTATTCGCTCTTGAGATTCTATTAATTGCTAATAATCCAAACTTAGAAAAGTCCAAAATACTTCTTATCGGTAATCAATTCCTGTTTTTACCTTTTAAATTCAACCCTGGACGATTTCTGGACATCCTCTTCCATCTCTCCCTCTCTACAGTGATAAG